>JAKTWV010000014.1:0-259394 GCA_030582235.1 Ruyongia ponderosae | reverse complement strand
TTTTTCAAATTTCTTAACTATGAGGGACTCGGGGACTTTTGGCGATTTTCGGGGGGTCTACATAGTTAAGGATTTTTTTTGCTAACAAAAAATATTCGCCTCCGTTACAAGTGTATATAGGAAAAAAAAAAAAGAAAAACGACGTCAATAATGATAATCTAAAACACCATTAATCATGCTCTAAGGTGTGCTAAAAGATAGCCTATTATCATCATTAATAGCCCATGACGCTCTTTAACCCATCTATATATATTTAATTGTGCTTGTTGTTTTAGCATTAATTGCCACAGCGCTTGATTGATTTCAGAAATGTCCGGATGTTTCTCTTCAAAAAAAAAAAAAAAAAAAAAAAAAAACAGTCAAAAATCTCACAAACAACTCTTCGAATAAACCTTCTAGTACATCAAAGAAACATATAAAGCAAACAGTAACAAGATGCCTCCAGTACAACAAATTCAACAACTTGGACAGCAACAATCTAACTTTGACAAATTCAAAATGGGCCTTCTTATGGGTACCACTGTTGGTGTCGTGACTGGTGTTTTATTTGGTGGGTTTGCCATCATTACTCAAGGTGCCGGTCCAAATGGTGTTATGAGAACATTAGGTCAATATATCGGTGGTTCTGCTGCTACTTTTGGTCTATTCATGTCGGTTGGGTCTGTCATTAGATCAGATTCGATAGATTACCCAACCAATAGTGTACAGGAGATGAGAGCATTAACAAGAGCCAAGTTTGAAATCATGAACGAAGAGATCAGAAGAAAACTATAGAGCTAAATAGAACTCTTAAAGCATTTAGCCCTTTTACCAAGTCCAGTGATGTTAATGATTGGTTGATTTTTTCTGTGAATTTTAAAATGTTCTTCTACATCCTAAGATCCAGAATTAAAAAGAAAGTTTTAATAGATCAAGACATAACTGATGATTCAAAAGAGTAAGCTGTTTAGTTAATGAATGATGTGTAAATATTGGATATACAATACACTTGTAGTTAAGAATTACATGGATTTGACGTTTTATTTTTCAGCTCAAGCTTTCTGGTAAGAGCAATGTCACACAGCAAAACTACATTTGAAAATTATAAGTCTTTATTCCCCATCATTTTTTTTGTATTGTAAATTCTATAATAACGCATCGATCTATACATGCTCGACATATTCTATCCTTCACATTGCATTCAACATAGATAAAAAGTGCTTAATTCTTCAAATCAGCAACAACATGACTCCAGTTCTTGTATTCTTCATCACCATATTGAATAGAGGCAATCCATTGGGCAACGTCATTGGTCAACTCACCATATTGTTTACCTGGTAATAATGGAACAATGATATCTTCACCATTGAAACCAATTTCTTTGATTGGTGAAACAACAGCAGCGGTACCTGAACCAAAAGCTTCAACTAATTCACCCTTCTTGGCTCTTTCAGCAACTTCATAAATGGTGTAGTAACGTTCAGAAACAGTCCATTCATTTGGATCTAATCTTTGTCTGGCCAACTCTAATACAGAATCTCTAGTGACACCTTCCAAGATAGTACCATCTAATGGAGCAGTAACTAATTCTTTCTTACCAGTGGCATTATCTTTAAAGACAAAGAAGACGTTCATGGTACCAACTTCAGTAATGTTCTTTTCTTCACCAAATAACCACAAGTTTTGTTGATAACCTCTTGAAGCAGCTTCTAATTGAGGCTTGATACATGGAGCATAGTTGGCACCCAATTTCTTGTCACCAACCCCACCTGGCCAAGCTCTTGTAGCATAATCAGTAGCTTCTAATTTAACAGCTTTGAAACCAGTTGAATAATAAGGACCGACAGGAGAGGTAATAACATATAATAAGGCATCAGAAGGAACACCAACACCTAGACCAGCAGTGGTACCAATAAGGGTTGGTCTGATATAAAGTGAATAACCCTTTTGATCTGGAATCATATCTTTATCTAATTTGATCAATTCACCAATACATTTGATTAATTCTTCAGAATCAAATGTTGGTAAGACGATTCTATCAGCAGATTTGTTCATTCTTTCCATGTTCTTATCTGGTCTAAACATTCTAATTTGATCTTTTGAATCTCTGTAAGCCTTTAAACCTTCGAATAATTCAAAAGAATAATGGAACACACAAGCAGATGGATCTAAAGATAATGGACCATATGGAACAATTTGTGGGTTACCCCAACCAGTTTGATCATTCCATTTGATTTGTAACATATGATTTGTAAAAGTTTGACCAAAGACTAATTTATCATTTGGTAATGGAGGATTTGGTGAGGTATTTTGAACAATATTCAATTTTGAAGCATCCAACTTAGCCAAGTTGGCGCCCTTTGTGGAAGTGTGTAAAGCAGCAGATCCCATTTTAAAGAGAGAGTTAGGTTTGAAAGAAAGGAAAGATTTCATTCTCTTTTTTTTTTTCTAAATGTCTGTGGAGCCAATTGTCAACAAAGAAAGATTATCTCCTTTTTATATTTTCCAAATTTTCATATGATTTTTTTTTTTTCTTCGACAAATTTTTTACTTTTTCAACTTTTTTGAATTTTTGAATTTTTCTCCCCGGTAAAAGGTGGGATTCAACGCCGATGTTAACCGTAGGCAGGGCACTCTGCCTGGAGTTTAGGCAGAGATGCTGGGCCAGGCTGGGCCAGGCTGGGCAGGGCTAGGCAGGGCTAGGCAGGGCTAGGCAGGGTGAAAATATATGGATATGACTCAGTTAAAGGTTACTCATAAATTATGACAATGTAACAATGTAAAAGCAGGCTAATGAGTGCCATCAAATCTTCAAAGAAACTGCTAAGAAAATCCATCTCCTCCACTTTGAGTCATATATCACAGAATGAACTTGGTCTACAATCTTCAAACGTGTTGAGTGTGCTTTCAACTTTGAACATTTACAAAGATGCAAAGAGAATAGCCATCTTCATGAATATGGATCATTCAGAAATCAAGACATTACCCATAATAGAGGCATTGTTCAAAGATGACAAAATAGTATATTTACCACATTGTCATACAATATTGCCAAATGAAATATCATCAAAACTATACCCAGATCAAAAATCACATCTAATCTTTTATAAAATGTCTTCTTTCAATGATGTCTTGAATCTGAAACCAATAGGTAAATATAACCTTTATGAACCAACAATGGGAGAAGATGCATTGAATGCTGATATACCTTTGGATCTTATTATATTACCAGGTGTGGCATTTACAAAAGATTTGAATAGATTAGGTCATGGTGTTGGATTTTATGATGATTATATAAAGAGACACTTGATGAAATTCAATAAGAAACCATATCTCTTAGGAATTGGATTGAAACAACAATTAATTGACAATATTAATACTGTATTACCACTAGAAGATCATGATGAGAAATTGGATGGTATCATTATTGATGATAAGTTCATTGGGAATAAGGAATGTACTAACAAAAGTCTTAATTAATGATGAAATTCACCAATACCTTGTACCAATAAACGACCACCTAATGTTTCAATATCACC
The DNA here is from genome assembly GCA_030582235.1 of Ruyongia ponderosae. NCBI lineage: Eukaryota > Fungi > Ascomycota > Saccharomycetes > Phaffomycetales > Wickerhamomycetaceae > Ruyongia > Ruyongia ponderosae. The sequence continues at coordinate 255,876 of JAKTWV010000014.1, read as the reverse complement.
AGTAACTTTAGCCCTTGTTTCAGTAGAATTTGAGATATCACTTTGAATCAATTTATTAGAAATAGCTTTAACAACAATAAAGTTATTTGCCACTGTTGGAAACTTATATTGTAACTCAATGGAATCAGTCTTTATCATTGATGGATCGTATATATCGTTTGTGGTTAGTGATAAACTGGATGCTCTCTTCAATACTTCATCTAGAATTGTAGCCAATATACCACCATGAATTAAGAATGGATATCCACATAATTTATCACCAACATGAATAATGGCAATAACTTCATTCTTGTTCTTCTTGTCCTTATTGATAAATAATACTGGCTTTATAGCAAATCCACCTGGGACTGATAAAGTATTATTAGGCAAATGTGTTCTTAAAACATTTGAATCTATATAATCCCAAGCTCTTATCATTTCATAATTATCTCTATCATTTGAATATTTCTTATAGAGATCTAATGATTTTAATTTGTTCTCCAAATCAGATTTAAAAGTTTCATATTCTTCTGAATTTGGATCTGTTGGAATCTTCCCACTCATCACAAACTTTGCAATTGCACTAAGAGGAATGAATTGAGCAGTAGCAACACCCATAATTAAGGCAGATAGATATAATGCAATTGTACTTGACTTTCTTTGTTGATCCTTGTTCAATTTGGTGCCTGATGATTCCAATAGCGTACTTTGAAAACGAACCATTGAATGTGATTTTATAGATGAAGGTAGATATCTCATTGCTGCCATTGTTGACTTGGAAAACATTCTGTTATAAGACATCATGTTGACACTGATGGATTGATACTGTACTTTAAAGCTTTAAATTGTTTTGAAACCTGGGATTTTGGGATTTTGGATTTTTTTATGGTGAGTTTTCTTAGGGTCATTTCCTAAAGAGCATTTGAGCATTTGAGCATTTAGTTATTTATTTACAAATATTAAACAGTTGGGATACTTTATTTATAAAAGTTAAGCAACAGCCTTCTTTTTCCAGGTCTTCTTGTTGTATTTGGTTTCAACTTCACCATATTCTTTTTTGAAGCGACGTACAAAGTTTGGATCCCATAATTCAGAGGCAATGGTCAAATCTTTGCAACATCTCATCATGGCATTACTCTTTATACCTTCTTGAGCTGTTGAGAAACTCGTCTTGCTGAATATAGCTTGCTCACCTCTAGAGATACTGACCAATTGTCCATTACAAACAAGAGCATATTCCCTTGTCATGAAACTATCCTCAATAATGGTTTCTGATCTTGGAATTAAACCCCAGCCACCAGGTCCAAAGGCCTTGGTCAAGATTCTTCTGTACTTTATCTCTGGTAAATAAACAACACCATCTGGTTTGATTTCAACATCTTTTGGATCCAATGGAGCAGATAAGATTGCTTCAACTTCTGGAGAGAATCTTTTTGAACCAATTCCAGAGAACGACACAGTCCAATCAATTTCAGCCTTTAAGTCAGGTTTAGGAGCGTCGTTGAAAGAAAATGCCTTTGAAATAGGTGTAGAAGAGTTATTGAGTTTTTTGTATGTATTCTTTGCATTTGATGATGTTGAAGGCGTTGTTGTGCTCGACGCGGTTGTTATGGGGTCCATGAAGATGTCGTAGTCTGGAAAGTCCTGATACTTTGGTACAGACTTTGTGAAGTTTCTTGCAAAGCATCTTGAGTGTTTTATGGATTGTCTGAGCATTGTTGAAGGATAAACAGGGTGCAATTCTGATGATGTTTTTGATAGTTTGTTTGTTTGTTTGTTTGATAGTTTGTTTGTCTGTTTGGTTTTTTTTTATTTAATTTTATTTCTAAGTACGTACTTCTACCAATTTCTCAATATTTCACTATTTCACTATTTCAAGACACCATAAATCACCATCCAGGATCAATACCAGAAATATGGAGACCCTGCTCGATGTTGTCAAATCCGTAGACAACTTCACATACAACCCGCATAATCTCCCGAAGGGCTCGTTCTTCACTCTCTATTCCCATCATGTCGAGTTCAATCAGCCATTAGGATATCTGCTACCATTGGTTGTCAACCAATTGAAAAGATTTACAAATACATTTGTCGTCAATGATTTAGAATTTTCAATCAAAATTCATCCTAGCTTAGACACATTAGATAAAAGAACAGTTTCTTTTGCCAAAGTTGCTCTGCAATTGAAGTCTGAAAATATTTTTGAAACTTTGAAAGGCTGGAGAGATGAGTTATATTCAGTATACTTCCCTGTTGGTGAACCATACATCTTAATAGAACGTGCATTTTGTCCTTTGCTAGGTGTGGTAATGTATGGTGTTCATATTAATGGATATATCCCTTCTTTTATGGCCAGCGATGGAGTTCCTAAGTTTTGGATTCCTAAAAGATCATCAACAAAAGCTACTTTCCCAGGAATGCTTGACAACACAATTGCTGGAGGAATTGGATATCCATATGGTATTTATGAAACTGTGGTTAAAGAAAGTTATGAGGAAGCAGGAATTGGAAAGGCATATGTAACATCAAATTGCAAGTCTGTGGGACTTCTTTCCTATATTTTTTCCAATAAACCAAACTGCTTTGATACAGAAGAGGGACTCATTCAACCAGAGTTGGAGTTTATTTACGATTTAATATTTGATGAAAAAACTATTCCAAAGCCAATAGATCATGAAGCTGAATACTTCCAATTGTTAACCTTGGACCAAGTTAAAGATCAGATTTATGCTGGAAAGTTTAAACCAAATTGCTCCTTAGTTATGATAGATTTTATGATTAGACATGGATATATCACAAAAGAAGATGAAGTCAACTACATTGAGATAGTTCATCGGATTCATAGAAAGCTTCCCTTCCCTACAATGTGAATTTTACGTCTCTTTTTCTTTCATCTCTTCCTGGTGTGTCCTATTAGATGTAGAAAATGGTGTGGGGATGTTTTGATTCTGGAAAGAAATTCAGGACACGTCGAACAAAAATTAAAACAATAGTAAACTGCTGTACTCGAAATTGCAAACTGGTACAAGCTTAAGAGAGCATTGTGTGTCTTTTCATTCAGCAATGTCCTCCAATTTGAGAAAGAGAACAAAGGGCTCTTCAAAGAAAGTCTCTGAAGACCTGGACGAAGATTCTTTACTGTCAACACTAAAGAATAACAACAACAACAACAACAACAATAAAGATGTCAACTCAAAGGTAGAACTCAGTACTGATCCTGAAAGTTGTTTATTCCATAATATTGCATTGATCTCAGTTACTCTAGTGGCAATATTTACAAGATTTTACAAGTTAGGTACCCCAGATGAAGTTGTATTTGATGAAGTTCATTTTGGGAAGTTTGCATCCTATTATTTGGAAGGTACATATTTCTTTGATCTTCATCCTCCATTTGCTAAATTATTGATTGCCTTTGTTGGTTATTTGGTTGGTTATGATGGATCTTTCAAATTTGATAACATCGGTGATTCATACATCACCAACAAAGTCCCATATATTGCCTATCGTTCATTATCTGCCATTTTGGGATCATTAACAATTCCTGTCATGTTCTTAACTCTTAGAGAATTGAACTATTCAATCCCAACTGCTGTTTTTGGTTCTTTGATTGTTTTGTTTGATAATGCACATCTTGCTGAAACAAGACTAATATTATTGGATGCTACCTTGATTCTATCGGTCGCTTTATCAATCTACTCATATGTCAGGTTTTATAAACTTGACAAAGTCCCATTCTCATATCAATGGTGGAAGTGGTTGATCTTAAGTGGTATTTCATTATCTTGTGTGATTTCAACTAAATATGTGGGTGTTTTCACCTTCATTACTGTTGGTTTCTCTGTGGCTATTGATCTTTGGTCATTATTAGATATAAAAACTGGATTAACCATTAGACAATTTATTAGACATTTTACTGCTAGATTCTACGCATTAGTTGTCTTACCATTCATGATATATTTATTCTGGTTTTACTTACATTTTGCAATCCTTTCCAAGTCGGGTCCTGGTGATGCATTCATGAGTCCTGAGTTTCAAGAAACACTTGGTGACTCTCCTTTGGCTAAGGAAGCTAAACAGGTCAATTTCTATGACATTATCACAATTCAACATAAGGATACCTCTGCATTTTTACACTCACATAACTCACTTTATCCATTGCGTTATGAAGATGGTCGTGTTTCTTCACAAGGTCAACAAGTTACAGGTTTCAAAGGTGCAGACCCAAATAATCAATGGCAAATACTCCCATATCATGATTTCCCTGAAGGCGATAGATTGCGTAAGCCAGTGTTCACTGATGATGTGGTGCGCTTGCTTCACATTGGAACAAACTCTTATTTATTGGCTCATGACGTTGCTTCTCCATTTTTCCCTACCAATGAAGAGTTCACCACCGTTGATCCAGAGGCCGCTATTGAAAGATTCAACGAAACATTATTTAAGCTTCAAAGCGCTGATAAGGCTGGTAAACGTGCTCCATTGAAAACAAAAGCCACACAGCTTCGTGTACTTCATACAGATACTACTGTTGCCATGTGGACTCATGATGATATTACTTTACCAGACTGGGGGTTCCATCAATTAGAGGTGAATGGTAATAAAAAGATAGCCGACTCAACAAATATATGGGTTATTGATGAGATCACCAACCTAAATGACTCTCGTCAATTTTATGTCCCAAAACCAGTGAAAAAGCTACCATTCTTCTTGAAGTGGTGGGAACTTCAACTTACCATGTTTTCACAGAATAATAAATTATCGAGTGAGCATCCATTTGCCTCAGAACCGCTAACTTGGCCAGGTTCCATTTCAGGTGTCAGTTTTTGGACAAAGGATACCGAAAGAAAACAAATTTATTTCATTGGTAATCTTTTGGGTTGGTGGTTAGAAGTTGTGGTTATGGCTTCATTTGCTATCTTCTATGCAGTTGTTAAGATTTTTGAACAAAGAAATGTCACCTTATTAAATATCAAGCAGAAGAGTCAATTGTTCAACATAGCCTTTTTATATATTGGATACCTATCACATTATGTTTTCTTCTTCTTGATGGCTAGACAAAAATTCTTACACCATTACCTACCAGCACACTTAATTGCTGCACTTTTGACAGCTGCTATATTGGAGTTCTTGATTGGTAGAGGAAAACATCTTAATATTTTATTAGTTCTATTATCTATTGGTTTGATTAGTGTTTTTATATTCTACGCACCAATTACTTATGGTGATTCTGCATTATCCATTGCTGAAGTAAAGGCCAGAGAGTTCTTCAAAATTAGACTTCATTTCTCTAAATAAACTTACATGAACTAAGTGTGACAGTGAATGCACAATCCAAAATACGGACTTCCCTCGGGAGAAATAAACTTCAACAAAAAGTTAAATACATGTGAATAAATTTGTATAATAAATTATTTTACCCATCTTGAATTATCGTAACTGGTGCTGTATCAGAAGTTGGCGTATGAAACATATCACTATCAGAGTCACTGTTATCCCGGGTTTGTTTGATAGGAGTTGCAGTGATTTTTGTGTCAATACTTTCTTCATTGAAATCTTGGGAGCTATGGCTGATTACGCAGTTGTTCAAATTGGCAGATGATGGTACAACTGGAGGGAGTAGCTTTTCCCTATGAAGCTCTATAATATCATCGGAAACTTCAAACTGAAACTCATCTATAACTTTGGACTCTCTGAGCTTTGGGTCAACAGCCTTCAATAGTGAAAGAGCACATGAGATAATGTCTCTCCTAGCAACCTTAGTCTTAACAGTTGATAGCACGCCGCCATTGATTTGGATCTTATTTGTACTTTTGGTGCTGTGCTCTTCATGTGACTTAACGTACCCAATCTTCAACTCATTTGTAACATTTTGAAAGTAAAACTTCAGATAGATTGCATTCAGTGTGTCATCTATCTGGGAAGTAGAACCAAACCCGTTGTTCATTCTTCTTATCTCTGACATCTCTGCCAGAAGAACTAAAATGTTCAGATCTACCGGCTTCAATCTTTCCTTTAAAATATCTTCTGCTAAACCTTGAGAGCATGCCATGAACTCTGAGTAGACCAATTCTGGAACTACCATATCAGTATATCCTTTATCTGCTTTTATCAACTCTTTTATCAATAAACAAAGTACCGCAGATGCAAGCTCCCAAGCGTCGTATAATTTGATCATACCGGCTCCAGAACGTCTCAGTTTTTTGCTAAACATTAGTAACTTATTGAAGTCAGCTCTCAGATCCATTAATTTGATATAATAACAGGCATAGTTGAATACATAGACAAAGTGTTTGCCAGGCGCCTCAAACTCAGGCTTCCATATTGATACCAAGTTCTTATGGGTAGACTTGACAGTAATGATTGGTTCAATCAATTCATTCGCCTTTTCTATATTCCCGTTTTCAAAATATATCATCGATAGTCTATACCTTGGCTTATGATGCCACTTCTTCTTGTCAAAAACGATGAGTTTTTGAAGAGCAGCAGCAATAATGGACTGGAACTCAGGGAGTGAGGGATCTTCAGCTTTGACTCCAGAGAAAAAAATATAGTCCTCTTTCAACTTTGAGACAGCATACTCCTCTGTCACTCCACCTTTCTTGACATACTTCAACAGCAAAGAGCATAATAGGTAGTGTGGCTCCAACCCACCATTACAAAGGTTGCACGACTTCAAGCAATAATCAAGAGCACTAACATCAAAACCAAGCTTATTCTCTACTTTCGCCATGCAATATAACCTTAACCAATCATCTGACGATTGTTTAAGAGTCTCGCCTAAAATATATCTGCAAAACTTCAAACCAAATATGTAGTATTTTTGTGAAACGCCATATTTCACACCAACTGAGCCATCCGGTAACAAGTTCAATTGAGAACTGTTCCTTTCAAAGCACAATCCATCCATAGGGGACATCAAAGAGTTGTATAATTGTTTGCTGAGAGATAACATTAATCTCTGGGAGACTTCTTCATTGTAACGGATTGTTGCGTCAGCCTGTTGAATATTGAAAGCCATCAGGTAGCACAGGATTGATTTTCTTTGATTCTTTGCAATCAAACTCTTCTTTTCTTTGGAATTCAGTTTATCCGCTGTCCAAATCAAATCCTCTTCTACCAACATCGAGTAAACTTCACCCAATAAAAACCATGATTCCAACCTGTCTGACCCGTATGCAAAATCTGACAATAAGACTTTTAGTATATGTTCCAATTCAGAAGGCTTGGCTTGCATACTTTTTCTTCTCAACTTATAGTTGTTATAGCTTAATAATGCTTCCAGGTAATATATCCCGCTTTTAATCAAGCCAGCCTCTGGGAGATTTGTCTTTCTAAAATTAACGAATATGTCACCCCTCTTAGACTTCTGGAACATCCCAAGGCTCAGATCTAAATCTAAATATTCTTCTAGGCTAGCACTATTCATCAAGAGTGTTGAGTCGGATAAAAATGGTGCTGCTGAATCTAATATCTCGTAAAAGTATCCAAGAGCAGCCTTCAAGTCTGGTTTTGGAGCAAGAAATATAGAAGAGTTTTTTTTCTTTATGACATTCAAAAGAAACTCACCAAATAAGAGAACAGATTTTTTGTCCAAAGAGGCTTTCCTTGTAACATGTTCAAGAGGTGCTATACCTTCAGTACCGATGGATATATGAAATCTGCAATAAAACAACTGTAGAAGTTGCCTTTCTGTGTTGTCAGCTTTGATGGAGTGTTGGCACAGTCTCAAGAATCTACCGTTTGCAGCATCACAAAATCCGACACGCCCCAGTTCATTATGGATTATTTCCAACAATTGACAGTCATCATCAGAACATGACATCTGGTGGTAAACGCTGTATATGGCTATAAATGTATTCGTTATGGTATCCCTCAGTCTGTTTGACGTCCTAATGGCTGTTTCACTGAAAGATTTCACGCCCAAAGATTGATACTGATGTTCCAGAATAATGTAACAATAAAGTAGTTGGACAAATCTCAGTAGGTCATAAAGCAGCTCTTTGTTAACATCTTCAACCTTCCATGAGTTTTTCTCCAATAAACTGTTGAATCCTTCCATGAAATCTGCAAAGACTCCAATAATCTCAAGAATTATTTGCTGCCTCTGCTGCTCAGCAGCGTCCGCAAGGGAATCATCTGTGATCTCATCCAGAAGAACCTTGATGGCCTTTTGAAAAGCGATATGAAACTTGGCTATATTTGACTTTCGTAGGTAGCTCTCAAATAATGACTTCCATAACCTCAATTTCAAAATAATAGGGCTTTGTGATATAAATTGATCCATTGAAGCTTCGTCTTGGGTCAGCGTAGTGGTTTTTGTTCTCAGTAACATTTTCTCAAGCAGCTCAGCCACTTCATCCGCATCAAGAAACTCATCTTTAAGAGTACGCTCAAAAGTTTCGAGAACGCTCAGTTTGTCTATTTGATTGGAGATTGACTCCAAGCTCAGGAGTGGAACAAAATCAAAATTGGGGTAAGCGATATTAATTGAATACACCAACTTGGTGAAATCATCAAGAATGCCGTGAAGAGTTTCTTTTAACTGTTCAATTGTTAGATTTCCAGAGTATTGACTAAAGATGCACATTACCCATTGGAGTCTAAAGTAGGCAGTTTTAGTGTTCGTGCTTGTGCTTGTGCATGCTATCAATCTGTTGATAAATTTATGCCATCTGGCTATGGCTTCCCTGAAGTGATTCAATGTGCTTCTGAAATCATATAAAGTGTTTTGTGAAGTTCCTCTTACCTTGGTCTTTTGTTTCATCTTTGCCCAGTAGTTCACTATAATCTCCAAGATTGATATGGAAATTTCTAAGCAAGCAGTTAATCTTGGCTCTGAAATATCAGACTGGTCAAACTCTTGAAAAATAGTGCTTTCGGAAGTAAGAATAAACTGTTCAAAAATACCAAATGAATGAAAATCTAGCTTCTTACCGTTGATCAGTGAGGTTTCCTCTCCAGATGTCAATAGGCTCTGTAGCAAAAGTGATCTAAACTCAACATAATGATAGGATCCTCCATTAATCAAATTGATGAGATTTTCCACGCTTTGAGTATCTTCTGCCAATAAGTCGGTTTCACTTATTATTTCTGATTTCCCCATGTTAGAGTTTATTAACTCAGTAATTGAAACGTTCGACTTGTTGGAAGTTTGAAAAAGAGTATCTGTATTGAAAGCAGACCATGTGGTGAGACAATTATAAAAATCATCAATTGCCGAAAATTTTGATTCGTCATTGTTTTCTGGGTTGAGTACGACGTCGTAAGATTCAATGCTGCTAATTCTGATCTTGAATTTTAGAAGGTAAGGATTGAGCGCTTCAATGAAGCTGTTAGCTGCAGGATTGTGAGAAGTCAAAGTAAATGACTGTTCTGTTGTTTGACGTATCCTTTTGCTTTCTCTATGAGGGAGATCATCCGTGGCCTCTCTCTTGCTATGCTCGTCTTTATCTGCATCGCGAAACTCTGGCTTCTCTTCAACAATGAGCAAGCATTCTTCTTCCAGGATATCACTATCACCAGTGATACCTTTAGGCAAGGAAAACCTCACTGATTCAATACTGTTCTCATATAATTGATAATAGTCTTTATAACGTAGTGTTCTCAATCTGTGTTTTGGAAACAAATTAGAAACCTTCACTAGAACGTCTTGCCAACTTATTTTATCCAAGGCAATGGTTACTTTTCTATTGGCTTCCAATTCATCAGATTCTTCCTTAATGTGCAAAATAACTGGATTTAACACCCCACATTGGTTCAAAAGTATATCAGCCACATTAGAAGCTAAAGGTTGAAGGTTTTTGATAGCATCAGGATCTCCAATTCTCTTCAAAAGATTTGTCTCAGCCTTCATGTATATCAAATAATCTTTAGAATGGAACCTATTCATGGAATTGACAAACAAATCTTCTGTTTCTTCCTTGTTCAATTCAGATTCCAGTAGGTACCTACTGAGCCTTTCATTTTTGAATAGATCAAATATATTTAATAGCAGATTTGTTACCACGGTGTCACATTCTGCGTGTTGAAGGGACTTGAGCAAGTCATCAATACAAACTTCAAAATTATCAAACAGTTTGGAATTTGACGAAGTCGAAGCTGATTGCACCAGCTCTTCATAGTGAAGTAAACCACGATTTCTGTATGCTAAATATCGAAGATTCCTCACAACTGGTGAATTGCTTGCAACGTCATTGGTGAGAATTGGGATTTTGAAAAGTAAACTGTACTCATCATTAGCTTCCTGAAATTTGGAATCCTTGTGGGCCTTCAACGCCCTCTGGAAGACTTTGAAAGCTTCTTCGATCTAATGACGTGTTAGCAAAACACACGATACAACGGTTTAAAGATGAAGATTAGGTACTTACTTGCAATTCACGTGTATGCTCTTCTTCATCAAACTCTCGATCTTCTTCACTTATATTGAGAGCAGTAAAAGCAGACATTATTTGTCAGCCACTCGTATCTTGTAGCAATACAACTTCAATGTATTCTTGAAGAACACAAACATAGGTACTTCAAAAGATGATCTCTGATTTGAATTTAAAAACATGTCAAAAAAAAAAGCTACAGTATGGATGTTCGGATGTTCACATTTTAGCATATTCACGAAGTACTTTAAACAATCAACCAAACAGTTGTGCAACCAACTAGCTGGAGATAAAGAGACGACGTAAATTGCAGGAGGCTGCGTATATACCATTAATATCATTTTCGTTAATGTCTCTCTCATCTTCATTGAAGGCAGCAATTAAAAATCCGCCCGATCTTAGGTATATTTCGATTGACTTAGATGATTTAGGCTTTTCATTTCTGACAATCTTCTTTCTTCTAACAATCTTTGAAGGAACTCTATAGAATGGCATGCAGAGTCCAGCTCTCAATTTGACATTTGAACTGGTTGTTGATTCATAAAATACCCCAAATTCTGAGCTTAAAGCACTATGATAAAGCATGGAGTCAAAATTCAAGTCTTTTTCACTGTATCCATGCGATCCAAGGACTCTTGTCATCACTTGTTCATTTTCAACCCTTGATAGTTTACTGACATATTTGAATGTTTCTGCATCTACTGCATTTTCATTTGGGAAAAATTCTGATGGAATTTGATAGCGTTGAGAAACTCTTATTTCAATAATGCAGACCAAATCAAATTTTGCATTCTCGCTCAACACCTGACACAACTTGTTAGATGCCATCTTCATATCACGCATAGCTGAAATATCAGACCAAATACCAGCAGGTACCATAGACTCATTCAAGTTAGTAGAGTCTTGCTTGTTATACCTAAAATTGTGATTTTGTAGATATTGGCTTCCTGAACCATCCTTTTCATACACTGCAGAGTTTGAGAATTGAGAACATTGGCTTGTTGGTCTGCCAATTATCTTAATCAATGAGTTGGACGAGCTATCTGTTAACGATTTATCTATCTTGGAGCATGATAATATTGTAATAACTTCATCTGCTAACTCTTTCAATAAATCCAACAGCTTTCTATCAAACTCTGTTCTAGCAAAAGGATCAAATATTGCCAATACACCAATTACCTGACCAAACCGGGTTATAAGTGGTACACCAGCATAGAATTTTATGTGAGGGACACCAATAACAAAGGGATTTTTAGAAGTTCTCCAGTCTTTAGAAGCATCCAATAAAACAAAGTTTCCTGTAGATAATATTGTATGAGCATCGATTGAAATTCTTCTTGGGCATTCTGTAATATTTAATGAAACTTGGTACTTGACGATTTGTCTCTTAGAATCTATGATTGAAATTGAGGCTCCGTTTACCTTAAAAGCTTTTAAAACCTTGGAGATTAGCTTATTGAATGATTGTCTATCTTTCCATTGCTCGGAGTTGATGAACTTTTTGACAGCTTTGAGTCTCGAGGATTCATTGTAGTGATCTGGAGGACCTATCAAGTCAACACCTTCAAAGCATGACGGGCATGGTACCTTGGATAAATTCCATTTTGCTTTACTGTAGGCATCAAGAAAATGTGATCTAGTAAGGGGAACATTTGTAACAGTGGAGGAGTTATGATCTGGTAAAAAGGTCTGACCATGGTTTAATATCAACCTTCTTTCACTAGTCTGTGCAACATCAGCTACTTTTAAATCTTTGACCAGCTTTGAATTTGGGAAGGACTTGAACTTTGCGGTTGAGGACAGCATTTTGAACTGATGAGGAAACAACAGCAGGAAAGTCTTACTAATAGATCAATAATACAGACCAGGCTTTGATTGCACAAATATGGGTGTCCTAGATGGTGAAACCGTGGAAGTAAGCAAGTCAGCAAGTGGATCAAAACCTAAAAGTCCTATACTGAAGTATCTTTCGTTGAATGGACATCTTCAAAGATCCAATTTTTTCTTGTAAGCTGAAATAAGCTCCAGCCTTGTTTTGGTAATTTTTGTGTAACCTTGACTTTTGTGTAACCATGACTTTGACCTTTGACCTTAATTTGCGTTTATAGTATTTGGAATTTTTGAAAGAACAAAGAATGTTAAAAGGACTAACAGCAGCAGGTGGTTGTTAATCTCTGTGTTTACTTTCTTCATTTGTGATTGCTTGCTTTCCTTTGTTGACATCAAGACATGTATAGCACTCTGTGGTCTATATTTGTAGATGTACATTGTAGATGTGGTAGATGTTCTTTTTTAGTTCTTGCAGATTATGTAAGCAGGCCAGGCCAGAAAACTGAAGATGAAGTGATCAGATAAATAGTATTCTTCAGAATTCACAGATTGAAGGAACCACAGAGCACAGAGCACACGCCAAACCACCGTATCAGATTCATTCATGTTTGTCGGAAGTAGAATATTGCACTCTCGTCCATTATGGGGAAGCACATTGGCCTTTTCTGCGGCGTTCTTGCTACACAGCAGTGCAGACAAGATCTGTTTGGATGATTCAAAGGCGTTCCCAAACTCAGTTAATCTTGACAAAAATATTGATCCAATCCCATTATCACTTCTTTTCAACAACACGAACTATGATATGTTAGGCTATGGTAATAGATATGTGACCTTTTTGAAGTTCAAAGTGTATGCTCTTGGAATTTATTTGGCTCGTGATGACGTTAACAAAGTCTCTACTGTCTTTGATTCAAAGTACTTATCCAGTGTATTTATTGATGATGGTAATAAGGAAGGAAAATCACACTCTGAAAATGTTGTTTCTGCATTGAATGATAAGAAGAAATCTCCAATTTTGATTTCAAACCTATTGGATTCCAACATTAAGCTATTAGCCAGAATAACACCAGTAAGAACTACAGACTTCAATCATTTGAGAGATGGCCTTGTCAAATCAATACTGGCATACAATTCCAAAGATGAATCACTAGATGAAGGTTTACAGGAGTTAAAGAAAGCTTTTTATCGTAAAGGTTCTGTTCCTAAAAACCACAGCTTGATTTTAGAGAGGCTAGAGAATGGTGAGCTACAACTATATTATGAAGACCCAACTAAACAAGAAATACATAAGCTGGGACTTGTAAAAGTGCCAATAGTGAGCCATTTGTTATTTCTACAGTATTTCAGTGGAGGATTGAGTCCAGAAACAAAGGAAAGCTGCATTGAAAAGATTGGTTTATTGGTTTGAACACCGGTCCCCAAAAACAGAGTATATAGTTCAAACAACCAGTAATAGTTGTAAATATGTTTAAACATTATAAATAGTCAAATAACAGATCATGAACATTGATGTAATCATCTCTATAAGAACCAGAACCATGACGAGCACTGTTCTTCCTCTGTTCTCTGTTCTCAATGTGGTTATGAGCATTGATCCATTGTTGTTTACAAAGACCACAAAAAAAAGACCAAAATAGAAGCAGCATCTCTTGTTTGTTAATAAAACAACAAAATACAAAGCAGATTCTTTGTTTCAAGCTAAAGGAGCTGTTTTCCCTATATTAGAAATAATTTACAATCAACATGGCATTTCTTTTCAAGAGAAATCCAAAGACTCCATCTGAGCTTATACGAGCCTTGAATGATCAGGTTGTGAAGTTTGCTGACACTGGTTATGATAAAAAGAAGGTTCAGGATGAAAGCGCAAGATATCTCACTCATGTCAAGATAATATTGATTGGTGATGAATTCAATGAGTCTCAGCCTGACCAAATTGCCCTCTTGGCTCAAGAAGTTTACCAAACAGATCTACTATATCATTTATTATCAAATTTACATCAATTAGAATTTGATTCAAGAAAGGACGTTGCTCTTTTATTTACAACCCTCTTAAGGCGAAACATTGGTACAAACAGATCACCCACAATTGATTATATTCTATCACGACCAAGGATCTTGAATATTCTTTTGAAAGGTCCAGAAATTCCAGAGACTTGTTTGATAATGGGATCAATGCTACGAGATTGTTTGAAGTTTGAGTCATTGACAAGGGTAATATTACAAGATCCATTAGTTTGGAAATATTTTGATTATAGTCAACGTGGAACTTTTGAAAACATGACTGACTCATTCCAGACCCTTAGTGATCTCTTTACAATTCATAAGACCATGATTTCTGAATTCTTAAGTGCACATTACACGCGCTTTAATGCTTCAATCAATAAGATGATTGGTTCAAATAATTATGTCACCAAAAGACAATCAATAAAACTATTGGGACAATTGATAATGAGAAAGCAAAACACAGAGTTTATGATGGAATATGTGAACAATCCAGAGAATTTGAAATTGATTATGATCCTATTAAGCGATAAATCAAAAAATTTACAATTAGAAAGTTTTAACGTATTTAAAGTATTTGTGGCAAATCCAAAAAAATCAAAAACTATATCTGATATTTTGATTAAAAATAGAGACAAACTTTTACTATTTCTGGAAAAGTTTAATTTCAATGATAGAAAAGATGATCCAAGCTTTAATGAAGAAAAGGCATTTGTCATTCAACAAATTGAACTTCTACCCAGAATTATGACAACGAATCCAAATTAGAAGAAAGAACATATTCGAGATTAAGTTATGGGTTATACGAACTTGTCAGCCAAAAGGTGAATCATGTCTATTTTCTTGTTCATTAAGTCATAATTAATTCATCAACACCTCAACTCATTTATTGATCCAATAATACATGCATATTTACAATTTCAAATTTATAATTGTAGCAATTCGAGTTGTGACTTTGAGTCAGGTTCTGGCATTATATTATCTTCTGAAACAGGGACTTCAAAGGGCACATTTGGGAAACTCAAAATCTCTGACTTATTATCATATAATGAAGTATCATTGATCATTGTTGAAGGAATTGAAAGTGAGTCATTTGTTATCAAAACTTCATCATGAGAATTAATTTCATTTGATAGGGATGAAAATTCATTCAAATAATAATATTTCCCTGAAATCTGTTTATCAATAACCAATGCACCTGTATTAATGGCAATGTTCAAGATTTCTTCAGCAATAGCTAAACTCCAGTTAAAATAATCTCCAACTTTAAGTATATTTGTATGTTTGAAATAATATGAATCAATTTGACCATATAATTGAATAAATTTGATTATTTCATTAATCAATTTATCATTATCTTGAAACTTAATATCTTGAATTATTAAAATATTATTCATTTCTTTTAAAGTTAAAGGTAATTTTAATTTTTCAAATAATTTACAAGAATTTAATAATTCATCTGGTGATATTAAATTGAACCCAATTCTTCCCTTGTTATATAGGGCATAAAGATCTAATAAAGTAATAATTCCTCCTTCTTGATCAAGTATTCCATCATTGATTAGGAAATCAGCAATTGCCCTTGCGGTTTCCTCCAAATATAAAGATTTTGAAATTAGTTGTTGATTATCAATTGAATATTGAAATTGACCTATGAAATCTGATTTGGTTGTTGTTGTTGATGATGTAGAATTAGTTTCAGTATTATTCAATTGTTTAAAGGATTCAATTAGTTGTTGTATTTCATTTGCCTTTTTAAATAGATTTTCAAGATCAAATAAAGTATTATTAATGATATCTTCATTTTTTTTGGAATTTATATCTTGATTTTGAGTTAGTCCATGAATACCTATTCCTTTATTATCTAATTTTATTGTTTCATGATAATTTGGAGGATCTAATGATATTTTTATTGATCCTTTATTAACAATATTTCCTAACTTTTCCAGCATTTCCCATTTAAATTTTGTTAAAGTATCATTAAATTTTGACCAAAATTGTTTATCTCCATGATTTGATGAATGAAAGCTTAACTTTATAAATGGTTGAAAAATCGAATCGTTTAAACCATCATCCGATTCTGTAATGATTTTGATTCTATCATCGATTAAAGATTGATCATTGGAAAGTAGCTTTCCCTTTGGTAGAATTGTAGCACATAATTCACAATTTGTTAAAGAAGGATGATTCAAGAATGTACATTTAGAGCATTCCAACTCAATTGGTGATGATGATGTTGAATCATTGTTGGTTTGAGAATGATTTTTTGATTTTAAGGATTTAGAAACTTCATTATCAATAACAAGTTTGATTGTTTCATAATCAGCTGTGATACCACAATTTTGACAATCAGGTAGATTTGAATGATCACGAATGTTTAAATTGATGTTTACTGAATTTTCAAATGCACATATGGGGCAAAACCAATTGATTTGAGAATTATTAGAAGTTGATGATGGTGTTGTTGATGATAAATTATTGTTAAGTTTATTTGGCTTTATGAAGAAGATTGTTATCTTTGATGAAGATTTCAAAAATTTTGCAGTGTACTCGATTCTGTCTATATCTGACAATTCCAGGGAGATGCTGTTTTGTGTTGGTAGTTTTGAGTCGATGTAGATGACTCTTTGTGTTGTTAAATATATTCTTCCATCTTGTCTGTTGATTATCTTTGATTTGCCCTGGTAGAGTCCCACGTTTGGCTCGACGATGATGTCCAGCTCGTTTTCTCTGAGAATGGGTCTGCCGCCGTTGGATATTTCAATTGAGTGCCAGTAGGGGAGCTGTCCCATTGAGCAGGGTTGCCTGGCTGTCTTTGTTTGTTTTTGGTGAAGTTGGTTTTGGTTGGTTTGGTTTGTGTGTTTGTTGATATTTTTGATTTCAAATTTGGTGGTGGTGTTTTTTGGCCTTTTCCTTTCCAAATTTCCAAATTTGAATCACTAGCCGCCCAGTTAAATCAAACTGAGATGTTTGACCTGTTACCCAGCCAGGGTATACACATATTGCTCAACATTACTAAGTAGTTACTAGACATATAATACAGCTTACAAGACTTAACCGCCGTCTTCCCATGTTACACAGTGGTGTCCGGGTGTTTGGCAGTCATGTGACGTGTTCTCTGGGCCGGAGTTCGTTGTTACGGTTGTTCAGGTAAAGATAAATAGCACAAACCACATAGGCAACACCCTTTTCCTCTTTTTATTCTTCTAATTCTTATTATTGGATTAAAAGGAACCATTACACCAAACCAGATGTCCCTCCTTTTCAAGAGATCCTTGCTCTCATCCTCCTCAAGGAGAATCAGGCTAGCCTCAACCCCTGGCAGACTCTTTTCCATCTCCTCGAGAATGAGATTGGCAGCTCCTGAATTGCCAAAGGACGTCCCCTTGGAAAAGACCTTCCTCAATGACACAACTGCTGGTAGACTTGTCAAATATTCAATCATTGCCATTGGGCTAGGTACCTTCACCCTTTCTTCCCTTTTGATTGGATTCTTTATCTATGATTCAACAACATATACGGCAACTGAAATACCAGAATCAATAAAGGTTAATGAATTAGCTTTAACACCATTGAAAGGTGGTGATCAAAACTTACCAATCTTAAAACATAACTTAGATGATTATGATAATCCAGAAAAGGAACAATTGATTTATAAACCAAAATTAGTTGTCTTAGGTTCTGGTTGGGGTTCTGTCGCTCTTTTAAAAAACTTATCAAAGGGTGATTATGATGTTACTGTCATTTCTCCAACAAATTACTTTTTATTCACTCCATTATTACCAAGTGCTGCTACTGGTACTTTAGAAGTTAAAAGTTTGATTGAAAGTATTAGAAGAATTGTTAATCATTTAAATGGTCATTATTTAGAAGCTTTTGCTGATAAAATAGAATTTAGTAATAAATTAATTAAAGTTCATCAAATTGATAAAATTAGTGGTGAAAAGAAAGAATTTTATGTCCCTTATGATAAATTGATTGTTGCTGTTGGTTCAAATTCAAATACTCATGGTGTTGAAGGTTTGGAATATTGTAATCAATTAAAGACTGCTCAAGATGCAATTGATATCAAAAGAAAAATTACAGAAATCTTAGAAAAGGCTTGTTTACCAACAACAACAGATGAAGAACGTAAAAAAATGTTAAGTTTTGTTGTTTGTGGTGGTGGTCCAACAGGAGTTGAATTTGCTGCTGAAGTTTATGATTTATTAAATGAAGATTTACCAAAATCTTATCCTTCAATTTTAAGACAAGAATTAAGTGTTCATGTTATTCAATCAAGATCAAATATTTTAAATACTTATGATGAAAGAATTTCTGAATATGCAACTGAAAGATTTAGAAAGGAAACAATAGATGTCTTAACAAATTCAAGAGTTGTTAAAGTTTTACCAAATGAAGTTATCTTTAATCAATTAGATGAAAGTGGGAAACCTATATTAAAAAGTATTCCATTTGGTTTATGTTTATGGTCAACTGGTGTTGCTCAAAACCCATTGGCTAAGGAAATTGTGGCTGCTCTTCCAAATTCTCAAAGAAATAAAAGAGCCATTGAAACTGATTCACATTTAAGAGTCTTTGGTGCTCCATTAGGTGATGTTTATGCCATTGGAGATTGTTCTACTTTAAGAACTGATTTATCAGATCATACAGTTCAATTTGTTCGTAAATATGTTGTTGATAAACATTTACAACATATTTCTTCAAATGAAATTATTACTGATGATGATATAAAACATTTGAAATTAAGTTATGCTGAAATCTTTGAATTAGGTAGTGAAATTTCAAGAAGACATCCACAAGCTTCTGAAGCATTGAACCTTTTAAGTGAATTAGTACCAAAATATGATTTGAAGAAATCTGGTCATTTATCATTTGATCAAATCACTGATTTATTAAAAGATGTTGATTCAAGAATTACTTCATTACCAGCAACTGCTCAAAGAGCTCATCAACAAGGTAAATATTTGGGTAAGAAATTGACTAAATTAGCAAGATCATCAGTTTCATTATCAGTTAATGATATTATGGATGGTGATATTGATAATGTGGTTTATAAGCCATTTAAATATAAACACTTAGGTTCATTGGCCTACATTGGTAATTCTGCTGTCTTTGATTTACCAGGATATTCATTTGTTGGTGGTTTAGTCTCAGTTTATTTATGGCGTGGGATCTATTTTTCACAATCTGTTAGTTTGAGAACAAGAGTTTTATTAATTTTGGATTGGTTGAAGAGGGGTTTATTTGGTAGAGATCTGTTGTCATATTAAATGCGTTGTAACTGTCTGGCTATCGAAATATAAAAGTAGACACTTGCTTCTTTGTTTGTTTTACTAGAAATCACCTCTCATTATCAGGCTTTCAAGCCTTCCCTCACAAATAATTAGAATTTAGGCCGAGTAAGTTTCTGCAAATATAGAATTTATATATATAGTTGATTTGAATTTTAATATTCAAAACAAATACCCATCATGTCAATATGTATTCCTTCTCATTATTTCAATCAAAATTAACAGCTGACAGGTTCAACATTCGCGGATAAAAGTATCAATCCAGTTATAATATCTCTCGCGCCGTCAAGATGATGATGTTACTAGCGCAATTTCTCTTTAGCTAATCCATATTTTAAAGCATTGAATGGCAAGATCATGGGTCAAGCATTTTTGAGATCGCTTTTCCCTGTTCGATAAGCAATACAACCAGTAGGTATATTGAATAATCTACTATATTTATTACGTAATTGCTTATGTAATCTTCACACTTTTTGAACAAATCACGAGTGAATCTCTGCTGCTAAATTATTTAAAAATCCTTAAAATTCATCAATTTGAGTATTTCTAGGTAATTATAATGATACTCTTAGTTCAAAGCACCGAATCATGAAAATATCATTGAATGTATGTTATTAGAGGAAGAAGATACATTTAAAACCATCCAATAATCTTCCAAATCAATTGGCTGACTCACTCACAGCGCCTAACAAGCTAACATCCAAACACCAACATCGCTCTGTTTTCTGAGTTTTTTTTTTCGACGAATTTGAAGTGTTAGCCAGTTGGATATTTTATTTACCAAATTAACCCATTATTACAAGTCTTGAACATGAGTGAATTTTATGTCAATGATACCACAGGTATCGATGAAGTCTCTACAAAGGGTACTCAAGAGAGCCCATACAAAACCCCAGCTTTTGCTCTTTTTGTTGAGGGTCTTGAATCAAAATTATTTGTCTACAAGAAGGATGAAGAAACAGATGGATATGTTGAAATTTCAGCTTCAGCTTCTAAAAAGGCAAAGAAAGGTGTTGATGGTTTAAAGAAAAAGGCAGAAAAGGCCAAACTTGCTGAATCACAAAAGGCTGAAAGGGATGCTGAAGATGCTGCCAAAAAATTAGAAGCAATGAAGATTACAATTACAGAAGATGACTCATTACCAAAAGCTATTAAAGCCAAAATTAACAAGTTAGAAGAAGGTAAAAGATTTAAAATCTCTGGTTGGATTCATCGTTTACGTACCCAAAAGGGTTTAGCTTTCATTGTTTTAAGAGATGGTACTGGATTTTTACAAGCTGTTTTAAGCGGTGATTTGGCCAATGCCTACCAAACACAAACTTTAACCTTAGAATCAACCGTTACTCTATATGGTTTAGTCAACAAAGTCCCAGAAGGTAAACAAGCCCCAGGTGGAATTGAATTGGTTGTTGATTATTACGAGGTTATTGGTTTAGCTCCAAGTGGTGATGAAGCCTTTACCAACAAAATTCAAGAAGGTGCTGACCCATCTTTATTATTGGATCAACGTCATTTAGCTTTACGTGGTGAAACTTTAAGTGCTGTAATGAAGGTTCGTGCTAGTTTATTGAAGGCTGTTAGACAATTTTACATTGAAGAAGATGTCACTGAAGTCACTCCACCATGTATGGTTCAAACTCAAGTGGAAGGTGGTTCTACATTATTTAAGCTTGATTACTATGGGGAAGAATCATACTTGACTCAATCATCACAACTATATCTAGAAACATGTCTTCCAGCTTTAGGTGACGTTTACTGTATTCAAGAATCTTTCAGAGCTGAAAAATCACACACTCGTCGTCATTTATCTGAATATACTCATATTGAAGCTGAACTTGTATTCTTAACATTTGAAGACCTATTAAACCATATTGAAAAGTTAATTATTAGAGCTGTTGAATTAGTTTTAGCAGACCCAGTTGCTGGTGCCCTAGTTAAACAATTAAACCCTAACTTTGTTGCTCCAAAGATGCCATTCAAGAGAATGGAGTACATTCATGCCTTGGATTGGTTAAACGAACATGGTATTCCAAACGAAGATGGTGAACCATTTAAATTTGGTGATGATATTGCCGAAGCTGCTGAACGTAAGATGACAGATACTATTGGTGTCCCAATTCTATTGATTCGTTTCCCAGCTGAAATCAAATCATTTTACATGAAGCGTTGTGCTGATGACTTGAGAGTGACAGAATCTGTTGATGTCTTGATGCCAAATGTCGGTGAAATCACTGGTGGTTCAATGCGTTCTGAAGGTTTAGAAGAATTGATTGAAGGTTTCAAGCGTGAAGGCATTGCCAACCTTGACTCATACTACTGGTTCATTGATCAACGTAAATATGGTACCTCACAACATGGTGGTTATGGTTTAGGTACTGAACGTATCTTAGCTTGGTTATGTGACAGATTCACTGTTAGAGATTGTTCATTATACCCTCGTTTCTCTGGTAGATGTAAACCATGAAGAATAAGAGCCAAACCTTTATAGATTAGTAGTCACAAATACACTAGTTAATATGTAATCTTGCTCAAATCCTTTGAATTGCTTGTAAATGAGTATCGAATCATTATATCTTGTCATCTTTCTACTAAATCATGATAGTATCTTGTCATCTTTTTGGTGTTCCCAAAGTCCAAAATGAAAAAAAAAAAATCAAAAAAAACAAAAAAAAAAAAAAAAAATCATCGCAGAAAAAAAAAATGTGTGGACGTTATCAGTCATCCCAGTCCCAGTCTCAATTGCCAACATTCGAGCTTGAAGAACTGATTTCTAATTTGAAGAACAATGTCTGAACAGAAACCTGACGAACTAAAACTATGGGGTGGTAGATTCACCGGGAAAACAGACCCATTGATGCATCTATATAATGCTTCTTTGCCATATGATCAAAAGATGTATAAGGCTGATCTTGAAGGTACTAAAGTCTACACTTCAGGATTACAAAAGATTGGTTTATTGACTGAAGAAGAATTGAGCGAAATTCATCGTGGGTTATTGATCATTCAAGATGAGTGGGCTCAAGGTAAATTTGAAGAAAAGGAAGGTGATGAGGATATCCATACTGCCAATGAAAGAAGATTAGGTGAAATCATTGGTCGTCAAATTGCAGGGAAAGTTCATACTGGTAGATCAAGAAATGATCAAGTTGCTACAGATATGAGAATTTATGTTAGAGAAGAATTAACAAAGCTTGCAGGCTTTGTAAAAGATTTGATTTTAACAATTGTCAAGAGAGCTGAATCTGAAATAAATGTTTTAATGCCAGGTTATACTCATTTACAAAGAGCCCAACCAATTAGATGGTCACATTGGTTAAGTATGTATGCTACATACTTCACTGAGGATTACAAAAGATTATTGGATGTGATCAAGAGATTGAACGTTTCCCCATTAGGTGCTGGTGCTTTGGCTGGTCATCCATATGGTATTGATAGGGAATATTTAGCTGAAAATTTGGGTTTTGATGGTGTGATTGGTAACTCCTTAACAGCCGTCTCTGACAGAGATTTCGTTGTTGAAACAATGTTTTGGTCATCTTTATTCATGAATCATATCTCAAGATTCTCTGAAGATTTAATTATTTATTCAACTGGTGAATTTGGCTTTATCAAATTAGCTGATGCATATTCTACTGGTTCATCATTGATGCCACAAAAGAAAAACCCTGACTCCTTAGAGTTATTAAGAGGAAAATCAGGAAGAGTTTTCGGTAGTCTTGCTGGCTTCTTGATGTCTATCAAATCTATCCCTTCAACTTATAATAAAGATATGCAAGAAGATAAAGAACCATTGTTTGATTGTTTAAGAACTGTTGAACATTCTGCCTTGATTGCTACTGGTGTTATTTCAACCTTGAACATCAACAAGGAAAAGATGGAAGGTTCTTTAACTATGGATATGTTAGCCACAGACTTGGCTGATTATTTGGTTCGTAAAGGTGTTCCATTTAGAGAAACTCATCATATCTCTGGTGAATGTGTTAAAATGGCTGAAGATTTGAACTTGACTGGTATTGATCAATTGAGTTTAGATCAATTCAAAAGCATTGACGCTAGATTTAATGAAGATGTTAAAGACGTTTTTGACTTTGAAGTTTCAGTCGAAAGAAGAACAGCAACTGGTGGTACTGCCAAATCTGCTGTTTTCAAACAACTAGAGAATTTGAAGAGTCAATTAGCTTAGAAACTTATTACAAGTACAAGTACAAGTACAAGAGTATAAAGCCAAACTGGTTTCACATTATATTCCAAAACGCATATATACAAATAAATATTAAACATCAAACATACAAAACTTTACGTATAATCAAGCTATGACAGTAGATCAAAAGGATGATGAAAACACAAAATAGTTGTTGAAATAATTATTGATTAGCCAGCGTGGTATCCACTTTCCAAATATGCTGAAAAAGCGAGCACCGATTCCACAATATGCAATGGAAGGATTGTTATCATTGTATAATAGGTCAAATATTTTGTAGTGGAGAGCCTTAATTGGAAGACCTTTAATACCAAAGTTCTTCTTATTGTTATTTGAGTTGATATTGATGGAGCCTAATTTCAAGTTGGTAATATTGAGATTATTGTAATCGACTGCAAGATTTTCCACCATTGATTGTATAAAGGTTGAGGTAACATTCTCTATTGAATGATATGGAAGTGTGATTGAAGATGAAATAATTGGGTTTAAAAAGACAATATTTGAATCAAAGTCTTGAACTATTTCAAGCAAACCATTTGAAAGTAAACTTAATGGTAACATCAATTTGGAATTAAGGTTTGTAAACCAAGATGCAGTCTTCAATAAATGAAATTTACCAGATGGGTAATATAAATCAGGTATGAATATGACACCAGTAAGATTTAATTTATTTGGTTTAGCATTTTCGAATGGGATATGATCAGCAGTTAAAAGATCATGAAACTTTTTCAATTGACAACTATTGAATTGATCATCACTAAAATCATTTGATACAATCAAACTCTTAATGTCTTGATTGGATTCATTTTGAAAGAATCTTGAATCAATATTTGAATTGGTTGAGGTAATGTAGACAATAAACCCTCTATTTTCAAGGTCGTTGGCAATGTATCTCGTTAAAGGCTCAGATATGGATCCCACAATTAATATAACATCTTTTCTTGCACCATTGGAGAGTCTATGTGCTCTCCTTTTCTGTCTTTTGAAACTAGATTTTGATTTTAAATTCTTGTCGCCCTTTGATGTCAAACTTTTATTGACATAATATGACCCAATGGTTAATGTCGAAGCAAGCAACAGCACGGATAGGGGCGTGTGTTCACCAACAAAAGACTTCAAGGCATGAGGTACCAGTGCTGATGCTATTCCTAGGGGGTAATCAGTCACTTTTGCTGATGGTACTTCGATCTTGTCTGCTCCTGATATTGAGTTGACAGCTGAGTTGTAGGCAGAAGAAAATGAGCTTGAGATAGAAGATGAGGCCTGGCCCACGGTGCCTGTGATCTTTCTCGAGATGAGATAAAGAGCATCAAATGTCTTATCCACTGGATCCATGATTCGGCGGTTGTGATGGTCTTGTCAATATTACTCATGAAGACAGGAAGAGTTTGCCCTCCAGCTTTT
The DNA here is from genome assembly GCA_030582235.1 of Ruyongia ponderosae. Lineage (NCBI taxonomy): Eukaryota > Fungi > Ascomycota > Saccharomycetes > Phaffomycetales > Wickerhamomycetaceae > Ruyongia > Ruyongia ponderosae. Next base: position 230,797 of record JAKTWV010000014.1, on the reverse strand, counting down.
CGATGTGTCCAAACTAGCCACCGTGTCGCCACTCTGCCGTTTCTACAGATCTGCGTGTCGCCCGGAAATTCACCCGTGAAAAAAAAAAAAAAAAAAAAAAAACCACAGAAAGAATCTGAAATTGGCCGAAACGAATTCAACCCAGACAGCCAGTTATCAAACCTATTGAACAAGCAGACAAATTTCAACCATGGGTATCAACAATCCTTTGCCAACAAGCTTGAAAAGTGAAACAAAGTAAGTATTGTACAGCTTATACTTGCCCGGAATCCCCGTCCATTGAGTCGCAGACACTCTTTATCCTTTCAACTTTTTGGTGGTTGGCTTTATCGCACCAGTTGAACCGCTTTTTGGTGTATCCCGGAAAGGTAGTTTGATTAATATGATTATTACTGAGGTTCCATATTGGTTGACTTAAAAGGGTCACTATATTTACTTGAATGGTTAAATCATATTTGATCCCAGAATATATTCACTAGCTTCAATGGCTTTCCATGATTCCAAAGATGTGGGAAATTGTTAAGTTCATCACTGCCCAATTCCAACATTCTAAATTTATTCAGTGAATAAATAATTTCGACCCAAAATTGTGGAAAAGCTCAATTTAAAGCTCATATAATCATCTGGAATCATTGACAAGACAGCTTGAATTGCTAATATCACTTAGGTATATCATTTACAGACTTATGGGACTGAGGGATTCCGTTGAATTACCAAGGGCAAAATTTACTAACATTTTCAACATTATTATTTCTTTAGAAAAGCTGCAAAGATTCTTGCATCATTTATCAAACCAAATCAAGTGTTTGGTGTAGATCAAGTCATTCCTCCAGAAGTCTTACAAAATGCTAAAGGGTTGGCTATATTCACTGTCTTCAAAGCAGGTTTCTTGTTCTCCGCTAGAGGTGGTTCTGGTGTCATTGTTGCCAGATTACCTGATGGTTCTTGGTCAGGGCCTTCCGCTATAGTCACAGCTGGTGGTGGAGCTGGTGGTCAAGTTGGGGTGGAGTTGACAGACTTTGTCTACATTTTGAACACCAAGGATGCTGTCGAATCATTCGCTCAAGCTGGTTCCATAACGTTAGGTGGTAACGTTTCAGTCGCTGCTGGCCCATTAGGTAGAAATGCCGAAGCTGGTGGTACTGCTTCTTTGAAGAGTGTCGCATCTATATTTGCATATTCGAAAACTAAGGGTTTATTTGCAGGTGTCTCTTTGGAAGGTTCTGCCATCGTGGAAAGAAGAGAGGCAAATAGAAAGTTTTATGGTAACAATTGTAAGGCTAAACAAATTCTATCCGGAAGAGTAGAGCCTCCTGCTGCTTGTGAGCCATTGTTTAGAGTGCTGGATTCAAAAGTATTCACTAGAAGAAGAAGAGGTGACTACTCCGGTGACGAAGATGATTATTATGACGATGTTCCAGACTTTGATTCCAATTCATCAGATGGGAGTTCATTCGATAGCAGAAGAGGTAGTTCTACTCGTACAAATGGAAACACAGCATCTTTATCAAGAAGAAATTATGCTAGATATTCTGAAGACGAAAACTCAGGTTCAGAATCGGACGATGAGTATGCAAGAAGATCGAGAAATGCCAGACAACCCGCATCAAGGGCAACAAAACCCAAGACATCATCTTGGGAAGATGATGTTTATGATCGTTATGAATCACCAAGAAAAGCAGCACCAAAGAGTTCCAGTTCAAGAAGTAGACAACCAGCTAGTGACAGTGAAGATAGCGATGTTGATGATTTGGATCGTCGCTTCCAGAGAACTAGCGTGTCTTCTAAATCTGCCAACTCATACTCAAGACGATCTGAAACAGCACCATCATCAGCTTCTTCATCCAGAGGCACAAAGGCTATTGCCCTATATTCATTTGGAGGTGAACAGTCTGGAGATTTGGCTTTCAAGAAAGGAGATGTTATTACCATCACCAAAAAATCTGATTCCACGAATGATTGGTGGACCGGAAGAGCCAATGGAAAAGAAGGGATATTTCCAGCAAATTATGTTGAATTAGCTTGAAGTTGAGGTTCGTTCCATTCTATTGTTTTTTTTTTGTATTCATTTTCTTTTGTTTGTTTTACTTTGCTTTCATACTTTGTTCGTTCTGAGCCTATAATGTATAATATATTTTACCCTTATTTAAACTCACAGCTTAATTTGACAGAGACAAGAGAATAATTATCTATTGAAAGGGAGTTGGAGTATGATCTTCAATCTGAAAAAGTTACATTTATACAAAGCTAGACTTCAGGATTAGTTCGCTTCAACTTATATATAAATGATGTTATGTTGTATCTAAAATGTTGTAACGAGACGAATATCCAAGTTGTGATGTATTGTTTTTGATCGGTAAATCACTTGAATTTATACGTCACAACATATATATAAGTAAATGGTCATATTTTTATTGAACTGGGGAAGATTGCAAAATAAGCTGTTATCAAGCTAGAAGCTACACGAGGAAGACTAGAAAAGCCATTGGCAGGAAATATAGAATTATATTAGGAATCAAGACGCCTATAGGATTGTTGTTCTTTCAGATATGCAAAATGTAATTAGACAAGAAGAGAGTTCATCTCTCAAACCCAAAAAGTCTAATTGTTGCGATTAAATGTTCTTTGAATAGCATGTCAGTCTCTGGATTCATCTTCACCTCTTTTAAAAAGTATTGTATTTCCTCTGCATCGTTGCTCCAATAAGTATCGACCATATGTTGAAGAATTCTTCTCAAATTCTTTGATCTGGTAGCAGAAGGATACTTTAAAAAGTCAATAGAGTTTAACGCAAGCTTTTCCAACTGATCAATGAGCTTTTCACCAACTTCTAAGTTGAATCGAGTCTTGGGAAGCCCAACGTTAACATTAGATTGATAAAGAAAATTTGAATATTGTGGAGAGGTGAGACCAGAATACCCGACCATATGATTCATCATTGGTAAATACAGAGAACCTGATGATATGAAGCGGTTGTCGCCATTAAACATTGGAGGATAGCATGGTCTAGCAGAATGACGGGCACTATCGTTATTGAAATGAGTCAGAGACTGTTCACCTGAAAAATCACCGGTGATGTCGCTTCCTAATCCAGAATATGGTTGTGATTGAACCTGGCTCGTGTTCTGAGTGGATTTGGCACTAATCACTGGTGTAAATGCAGTTAGCCTCTCCAAGCTAGTCTTCAATACAAATCCACCTAGGTTAACACCGTTCAAAATCTTATGAATGCTCAATGCATCTTTTCTGCTTTGAAACTCAATGAAGTTATCTTTACAACTTCTAATATTAATGCAGTACTTCCTAATCTCACCTTCAAAGGTATAACTTTTTAATAGAATCTTGAAGAAGTTTTCATTCACATTCGATGGTAAATTATAGATAAATAACTTGCTATTTCTTGGAGGCTCTGATTTGTATACGTACTTCTCATCTAGATTCAAAGGTTTTGGAAATGCTTCAATTTGTCTTTGGCGATCAACCTTGTTTAAAGCCTTGACACAAGTCAACTTTTTCCCTTTATAAAAGAGTTTATGAACTCTCATGATTGCATTCAGCGCTGATTTATTCGAGGAATAGGTGACGAAGGACCATGATGACTTGAACTTAGGGACTTGTTGGAGGAAAATTTCAGTAATTTCACCATATGGTTCAAAGACACTTCTTACTTCAGAATCAGTGGCGTTAACAGGTAATCCTTTAACATAAACTATGTTAGAGCCAGTATCTGATGTGGAAGATGCATTGAAATTCTTCCTGTTTGAACCTGGCAAATCAGATGCTGGTGAGTGTGGGACTTCAGTTGTTGCTGACTCTGCAGCAGGAGCACTAGAGAATGCAGGGCCATAAGTCTCAGAAGCCAAGCCAACAGAAGAAACAGTAGGAGAACCGTCAGACTTAAAAGTCTGAATTCTCATAGACTTTGGAATATGAATACCGCAGTAAATTTTTGAACCATCTGACAACGACTCATTATACCTTAGAATAAAACTCTCTGCATCTCTTCTATCTTGGAACGAAATAAAACCCTGGCCCTTTGCAAGTTCAAGCTTGCAAGATAAAATACGTCCTGAGGTTTTGAAATTATCATAAAACTTTCTCAAGGTCAATCCATTGGTGTTAAGATTGGAAATAAAAACATTCGTACCTAAAAAGGCCTTGGTCTTCCCTTTAAATGATCTCATAATTCTTATTTCTTTACCCATAATAGATGTATAATTAAGTTCTTCCATAGCATTATTAGCATCACTTTCATTTGAGAAGTTGACATAGCCATAACCAAGTGACTTTTTTGAAGAGGGATCATAACAAATTTTGACTGATAACAATGAATCATAACGATTGAAAGTCCTGAATAAAACAGCTTCAGTAACACTTGTAGCCAAGTCACCAATATAAAGGGCAACAGGATCAGTCCGTGGTTTAGTTTGGTTTTCATTTCTTATTTCAACATCTAAAGAATCTGAACCGGTTGAATCATTGGCATTTGATCCAGCTGAAATTGGAATAACCTTTGGATGCTCAATCTTCATGTCATCAAAAGTAATCTTCTTGAAATCATTGAACAACTCAGACATGCGTCCTCTAGAAGTATTTAGGGAAATTGCATTCAAGATTGGATTTCCTATACCAGGACCAGCTAAAGAGTTGAGATTGGAAGGGATGATATTAGACTGCTTTCTTGAACCAGTGCCAATTAGGTTGTTTTCTTTCATCATAATGAAGTAAGAGGGGGGGTTTTCATCAATTGTTTATAATCTAGGTCATATAAGAAGGCATCAAGGCAACCAAGTATCACAAGAAGGTGACACACTGGGCTATTTATACTCATGGACTCAATTGCATTGTGTTTTTGTGTTACAAGTTTGGACCTGATTCCTCAATCAACGTAATTAGCTTTTGTGGTTCTGTAACACCTGGACACCAACATACGGAATGAACCCCATACAACGCATCAATACACGGATGGTTATGACTTCAATCTCATGAATCAACTTCAGTAGCCAACTACCGCCCAACAATTGCTCCAGGTGAAGTACAAGATATATCTGATTCTGTCACAAAATTCACAATCAATTCTACAGGAAATCCTTGAGTTACCCGCTCCAAAAATTGTGTTCAAAAAAAAAAAAAAAAAAAAAAGAAGACAGAAAAAATTTGAAAAAATCGATGATCGATGGACATGTTCAAATAACACAACTGATAACTAATTCACAAGTTCTATTATAGGATGGCCTTAGAAGCTGCACTTGCTGCATTATCAATTTCCACTGTTGAGATTGGCTCTTCAATTACCACAAAGGCTTTGATTTTCAAGCCTAAGACTGCGAAGACTGCTGTAACAGTCCCTGTTATCGTCTTTGCATTGCAATCAACTGCAACTCCATCAAATATCATCGCACAAGCTGCTGGTGTTAAGGACCCAAGATTTGCTAAAGAAGAACTTGTTGAAGAATTCTTTAGTGTTTCACCAAAAGAATTTTCAGTTGCTAACATCACAAAAGACCATGCTGGTAAGATCAAAGTAGTTGTTGATAATCAAATTTCACAATCAGACATCTATGAATTATCTACAGAAAGTTCTAAAGTCTCAGTTCTTGGTAAAGATATTCTAGACCACTTGCAATCAACTGGTGTTGAATTGATTGTTACAGACTTTAGTGCTGCTCCAGCTCCTGCTTCTGGATCAACTAAGAAAGAACAAAAGAAGAAAGAAAGCTCCTCTGCTCAATTAGGTGATTCTAAATTAATTGGTGTTACCGTTGATAAGTATTTAGACTTCCCAGGCTGGTATCAACAGATCTTAACCAAGGGTGAAATGTTGGAATACTATGATGTTTCTGGTTGTTATATCATGAGACCTGCTTCTTATGCTGTTTGGGAAGTAATTCAAGAATATTTCAATAAAAAGATCAAAGCCATGGGTGTTAAAAACGCTTATTTCCCAATGTTTGTTTCCTCAAGAGTGTTAGAAAAGGAGAAAGATCATATTGAAGGGTTTGCTCCAGAAGTTGCTTGGGTTACCAGAGCTGGTTCATCTGAATTAGAGGAACCAATAGCTATCAGACCAACATCTGAAACAGTCATGTACCCTTACTATGCCAAATGGATCCAATCTCACAGAGATTTGCCATTGAAATTAAATCAATGGAACTCAGTTGTTAGATGGGAGTTCAAACATCCACAACCATTTTTAAGAACAAGAGAGTTCTTATGGCAAGAGGGTCATACAGCTCACTTAACTCAAGGTGAAGCCGAGGAAGAGGTTAAAGAGATCTTAGATCACTATGCCGCTATCTACGAAGACCTATTGGCTGTTCCAGTAGTCAAAGGTACAAAGACCGAAAAAGAAAAATTTGCTGGTGGTTTATTCACAACCACAGTTGAAGGTTATATCCCAGCCACCGGTCGTGGTATTCAAGGTGCTACCTCTCATTGTTTAGGTCAAAACTTCTCAAAGATGTTCAACATATCAGTTGAAAACCCAGATGCTACTGATTCAAAGCTTTTTGCATGGCAAAACTCCTGGGGTTTGTCTACTCGTGTTATTGGTGTTATGGTCATGACCCATTCAGATAACAAAGGTTTAGTCATTCCACCAAGGGTTTCACAATATCAAGCTGTTGTTATTCCAGTGGGTATCACCGCCAAAACTACCAAGGAAGAAGAAAATGCAATCTTCGATGGTGCCAAAAAAATTGAAAAGGCTTTATTGAAGGCTGAAGTCAGAGCTATTGGTGATTACCGTGCAAACTATTCTCCAGGCTGGAAGTTCTCTGACTGGGAACTTAAGGGTCTTCCAATCAGATTGGAATTTGGTCCTAAAGATTTGCAAAACAAACAAGTCACTGTTGTTCGTCGTAATGATTCTAAAAAATACACTGTCTCATTAGAAGAGCTAGAAACTGAGATTCCAAAGATTCTTGAACAACTACAGCTTGATTTATTCAATAAGGCCAAGGAAACTTTTGACGAACACAGAGTCATTGTTGAAGATTGGGAAGAGTTTGTTCCAGCTTTAAATGCTAAGAATCTAATATTGTCCCCATGGTGTGGCCGTATGGAATGTGAAGAAGATATCAAAGAAGCCTCCACAAAGAAGAATGATGGAACTGAAGAAGAAGTTGATGAGAAGGCTCCAAGTATGGGTGCAAAATCTCTTTGTATTCCATACAAGCAACCAGTAATGAAGGAGGGTCTAGGCTGTGTCAAATGTGGATTGAAGGCCGTTAATTACACTATGTTTGGTCGTAGTTACTAGTTTTGGTCCATAATAGATCTATACAGAGATTAGGAGTCTGTTTAATAGTCCGTTATATTTATATAACCTCAATAGAGTTTAATTTCTTATGATTCCCAGTAGCCCTGCACGAACTAGCTTTGTCAAAATTTCTTTATTGATCAATATCTGTGAATCCAGATCGAATAACATCGATACTAATTCGTTAAATCTATGTAGTCACTTGACCTATTGAACTCTGGCTTCAAGGTCCAACCTGATTTAGAAGAGTCCCATGTGCTTATTGATTTTAACATAGATCTAATTAAGGATAAATTCTCTTTATTGCTGATTTCTAAATTGACAGAGTCGATAATCTCAGAAGACTTCGCAAATAGATCATCCCTAGAGCAAAAATACTCAATCATCTTTTTCATTATTTCAGAATTCTTTTCAGTGACAATTGAGTCCTTGTCCTTATTCGGATTCTCCTTCTTTTGCTTTATGTTGGCTAATATTGAAGACGAAGATGAGGATGCTGTAACGCTTTTGCCAACTGGAAAACCTAATCGATTCGACGAGACCCTTGCTTTCCCAGCAGAACCAAACTTACCAGTAAAAGTCGGAACTCCAAGACCTGCCTTCTTGACCTGTTTTCTGGAACGCTTCAAGGATTCCAATGCCCTATCTGCGGCTTTCTTAGCTTCACGATCCACGTAATCAACTACCGGGCTGGAGTGAGATTCGACCATCTCATCATGACGAATAACTTGTAAAGATTTCTCACTGAGGAATCCGGATAGTATTCTATCATCTTCTGACTGTTTCTTTTCATCTTCTTTGAACCTTTCCATCTTGGATAATCCTTGAATCTTTGAAATATTCGTCAAGTCGTCAATTTTTCTATTTTTCTTATCTTTAAATAAATTATTAGGTCCATCATCATCAAAGTCTTCCAATGTAAACAAATCATGCAGCTCACTGTTCTTGAAAAATCGCTTTTGATTTGGATCTTTGAGGATCTTATCAGTAAGTAGTTGCTTGAAAATCTGTCTATGATAGATCTTCTCTTCTATTGACCCACCAATTACTAGTCTATAAATTGAAACCTCTTTCTTTTGGCCTAACCTCCATGCTCTTTCTCTCGCTTGTAAATCAGTTGAAGGATTCCAGTCAGGATCAAAAATGATTACTCTATCAGCACCTGTGAGGTTAACACCAAGCCCACCTACTTTTGTTGTCAACAAAAACAAATCGTAATCACCATTATTAAATTCATAAATCATTTCTTGTCTTTTTGAGATCAACGTCTCTCCACTCATTTTCATGTATCTATAATCATCAAAAGAATTACATAAGAATTTTTCTAGAATCACCATCATTTGTTTACTCTGAGTGAACAAAAGAACCTTATGACGCTGATCCTTCCACAATGTCAACAATTCTTTAACAACTTGCATCTTACCAGATTTTAATGGATCACCATAGTCAGGATCATTTAGACGGAATTGACCATCTGCCAAATCTGGATGATTACAAATTTTCCTCAAAGTATCAATAGCACTCAAATATGAAAATGCTTTCAATTCCCTGGACCTTAAAAATTCCAAATACTTACCCTTTTGATATTTAGTCAACTTGCACATCAGAACAAATTCCTGCTTGGATGGCAGATCTTTGGCAACATCCAACTTAACCCGTCTCAAAAGGTATGGCTGGATCAACTCTTTCAATAAAATGGCCTTTTGGTAACTAACTTTAACTTCGAGATTAGAAGCATTAGAATATCCACCTTGTTTTATAGGCTGCTCAAATTCTTCTTCAAATACAGGTAAAGTTCCAAGCCTTCCAGGAAATATAAAATCAAACAGTGACCATAACTCGACCAGATTATTTTGTATTGGAGTACCCGAAAGAATGATTCGATTATAAGTTTTAAGCATTTTACTTAATATTGTAATGTTAGAATTTGGATTCTTGATTTTGTGCCCTTCATCCAGGACAGCATATTCCCAGTTCACGTTCAATAGGTAGTCTTCATAAACTTTTAAACCAACATAACTTGTAATTAGAACATGTCCATTGTTGACAACACTTTCAATAAGCTTCGACACCTTTTCATCTCTCTTGAAGTTTTTCAATTTTTGAGATCGTTCAATCTCACTTTCACCTTCACCTTCTATCATGAGTAATTCCTCCAGATCCTCTTCTTTATATTTTTTCTTCGATTTCATAGCTGAACCTATTGAATGTAATACAACTGTTCTTAATGGTGGCCACCATGTGTGAAACTCATTGACCCATTGTGTCATGACAGTAGCTGGACAAACTATTAACACTGGCTTGTTAAGTCTACCAGAATAGTGCAAACCTGCTAAAAATGATATGACTTGAATTGTTTTACCCAATCCCATTTCATCACTAACTATCCCACCATGCTTTTGAGAGTACAACTCCCACAACCATTGAACCCCAGTCTTTTGATAGTCAAATAATGATGGATATATATCACCAGGGACTTTGAAATCATCATTCAAAATGGCATCTGGGTTCTTTGGATGAGGTTTAAACCATTCATGTATGTTTTTGGAATAGTTTACATCATTTTCTGATCTAAGATTTGATCTTTGTTCGACCCAAGTATTCAATCTGTTTTTATAAAAATCTTCATCTCCATCATCAATATTTCTAATATCATCTTCAGATAACATTTTAAATTTGTGTTTCTTTCTATTGGATCCTTCATGTATATCACTTTCATAATTTCTTTTCTTCTCATTATCTTTACCATTATCATTATCATCATTATCATCATTATCATTATTATCATTATTATCATTACCATTATCATTATTATTTTCAACGCTGTTTTTATCATCTTTATCGCTATCGCAAGTATCAACAACTGAAGATTTTTCTATGTTACGTTCAACATCAGTTTTCCCATGTAAGAAACCTGGAACTCGAAGATTTTGATGAGATATTGACTCAACTGGTTCAGTGTGCTGATCATCTTCATCAAGCCTAAATCCAGCAGTATTACCAAAAGCAGTTATTTTACCAGTTCTTAGCAAATAATCTCTTTCAGACTCATTTTCCTGTCTCTCAGAGGTACCGATAGTCTGTTGTAAATCCTCGCCAGCTTTGAGTAGTAATCTTTCTTCAATATCTTTGATATCCTGCTCCAATGGGGTAAGAATGTCATTTGTTAACATTGTCATCCTCTCATTCATCTGTTTCTTTTCTGATATTTTAGTTCGCTTATCATCCAGCTTAGATCTCAAGCTATCTAATTCATGTCTTATCTTAACTCTTTGTTCTTTTGCCTTTCTAAGTCTTTTGGCATCAGCTTCAAGTTCTTTCTGTTGTATCAACTGGTTTGTATCATTCTGTATCTTGTTCTCCAGTGACGATTGCTCAACCAACTTTACGCCAAGCGTCTTTAGCGCCTCATTCTGACCATCTGCTCCTTCATCCATTCCAGAATCTCTTAAGCAGTGTAAAGGAAGGCCAGAAAATAGAAGAGAGTAGAGTACTAATTTGCCACTGCTTTTTTTTTTTTTTTTAAATTTACTTGTCTTCAGTCCCAAATCGGAAATTCCCAAAAGGGGTAAAGTGAAGTTTAGTAGTAGGTATGATGATGATAATATAGGAATTAACTGATTGGTGAGTTGTTGTAGTAAGCAATGATTGATTACTTAGATAGCTTGCTGTCTATCTTGCTAATTAAGTTATACGTTATACACTAGCTGCTGGTATAAAATTTGTATTATCTATGACACTTCTCCTTATGGTATACCGTAACTAGACTAGCTATGAGCTCCACAAGATTGAATCAGTACTTCTTGGTCCTAGATTAATAACGATATGCTAAGCTAACGATGTTAACCTCTGCAGAACCAATATGATCTTTACAGTCGTAAAGTACTGCCTTTTCTCTAGCATACCTCGTTAAATTATTTGAGTCACAGCTCCTATTGAAGTACTTCTTGGTGTGAGTATAATACTCAACAATCCTTTCATAACTTTTGAGCCCAGGACTCTTAGAAGAACGACGTGCTGCTGTTTCAAATGGGTTAAATGTATCATTGTAGAGAAAACTTGCTCCTTCTGGGACATATATGGACTTGAATATTGCTTTACCTCTTGTATGTGGGGGCCAATAATGGCCCTTGGTTAGTGAAAGTTCAATCACTAGTAGCTTTGGGAACAGCTGCCTGATCATCACATCCTTCTCACTCAAAGTGATCCGTCCAACAAAGCTCAGTCTTGTCAAATTGGGGAAATTAAAGGTATTAAGATCAATATCATTTGACCTCTCGATATCCAGAAACAATAAACTTGGACAGGCAGAGCATTGAAACCTATTTCCAGATACTCCATAAAGAGACAAATATTCCAAATCTTCACTTAAAGATACAAACGTCCTTGAATCTTTTCTCAAGATCATACTATATTGATTACTGTCGTCATAACCATTAATAGAAAGGTCTAGATAACAAACCTTTAAGCCAAAAGACCTTTCACTTAATGAAGTTGAGTTTTGATAAATGACATTGATTTTAGCCTTCTTGTTTCCATAATCGAATTTGCCTCTCTTTTTAATGTATTTAGAAACCAATTGTCCGTAAATGTCAACTCTAACTGACACTCTAGTCACCGTTCTGACTAAGCTTGGATGCTCGGTTACCAGCTCGTCAAGTATGTTTCTTATTTTGGATTCTTCTGATACTTCTCCTGTTGCAGTACTACTCTGAGGTGAATTCTCCTGATTAGCTCTGGAAATTATTCTTTTGTTCATTATTCTTGACTTTACTAATAACTTTACAACCATTCTAGTTAAGGATATCTTTGGCGGCTTTCGTGAGGTTTTATGAACAAGATTGATGACATTGGAGAGAACATAATACTGGTTCTCCTTTGATAATGCCGCAATCAAATTGACTATATCATTCAGTGAGTCCAAATGATTGAAAATCTTCTCAATCATATGAAAGGGTAAGGAGTCAATAGATCTAGTCATATCCATCATATACCGTGTATCCAGTGTGTATAATTTGTTAAGTTGATTACATATATTTAGACAATATGATCAGAGCAAGATAAATCATCATCAAAATTATAACTTCTCTCTTTGAATTAACATTAAGGGAATAAATTAATCATTAAAGCTGGATTCAGTCATAGCTATAGTCAATTGTGATGACTATATCTCAATATATTTTATAGCAGTAACCAGTTATCAATATAAAACTCATAATGAATAGCTATATATACCTATAATGTCATAGCAGTAATACACATCATCATCATCTTGTTGTTGTTGCAAATATCAAAATATCTCGGACTGAAAAATTCAAAATCCATCTCCGAGTCTCAACTTTGATACTTTGATACTTTGATACTGGGCAAATATATATCACAATGCAGTCTGGAAAGATCGATCCTGCCAATCTCAAATGCACACTTGAAAGCAAAAGAGTCGAAGAACTTGATTACCTTTTAACTGAGTTGAAACCACTCATCCTTAGTCATGTTGAAAAATCTCAAAAACAAGGCTCTTCTGTTGATATAAATCATAAGTCACCTCAAGAATTATCTAAGATAATCAAATTAGAAACCCCTAAAGTAGGATATGGGAAAGAAGGTGTTTATGATCTCTTTAAGGAGATTCTAGAAAATTCAGTTGTCACTTGGCATCCTGGATTTTTAGATAAATTATATGCCTCCACAAATCCAATTGGTGTTATTTCAGATCTTTTATTAAGTCTTTTAAATACAAATAGCCATGTTTATACGGTATCCCCATTATTGACATTGATTGAAAAGAAAGTTTCTAAAGAATATGCGAAATTGTTTGGATTTGATGGTCCATTTGCTGGTGGGTTGACATTCTCTGGTGGTTCTTGGTCAAATATTACAAGTTTACACATGGCTAGATCTACATTATTCCCTGATTCAAAGAGTAATGGTAATAATTCATATAATTTTGCAATATTCACTTCTTTGCATTCTCATTATTCTGTTGAAAAAGCTGCTATCTTATTAGGGATGGGATCTCATAGCGTTTATAAAGTAGCTGTTGATGAAAAGGGTATTATGGATATTGTTGATTTAGAGGAAAAGATATTGAAAGCAAAGACACTAGATGGGAAAATACCCTTATATATCAATGGTACAGCAGGAACTACTGTATTTGGATCGTTTGACTTATTTGAAGAAATTGCCTCAATAGCTAAAAAGTATAATCTTTGGTTTCACATTGATGCTTCATGGGGTGGTGGATGTTGCTTTTCTAACAAATATAGATATAAATTAAAGGGATCTCATTTAGCAGATTCAATTACATCTAATCCTCATAAGATGTTGGGTGTTCCTACAACATGTTCATTTCTTTTATTACCTGATGAAAGAGTCTTCAAATTAGCAAATTCAATGGATGCTCCTTATCTATTTCATGAAAATGTTAATGATTATAGCATGACTGAAACTTTCTATGATTTAGCAGATGGGACTATGGGATGTGGAAGAAGACCAGATGCATTGAAACTATATATGGGATGGTATTATTATGGTAGTGAAGGGTATGAAGAAAGAATCAATCATGCATTTGATATCACTAGTTATTTTGCAAATAAATTAAAATCAAATCAATCAAAATTCAAATTGGTTTCCACAAACCCACCACCAGCATTACAAGTTTGCTTTTATTTCAATAAGAATGGTAAATTTGATGATAAAGAATTAAATTCATATAATACTAGAAAAATAGTTGATGAATTACATCATTCTGGTAGATTTTTGATTGATTATGCACCAGCTCCTGGAATTCAAACTGGTGATTTTTTCAGAGTGGTATTTATCACTCCAATGTTAGATAAACCTTTTATAGATGAATTGTATAATTCTATCATAGAGATTGGGGATCAAATAATTCCTAATCCATCTTTAATATAAATCTATCGAAATATATACATGGAGTCATGCTGTAACGCATCTTATTCGTAATCTATTGTACAAACTATCATGAATAAATATTGGATGTTATATAACTGGGGGATCAATATCAGTTCAATATTCCTGAGAACTACTCAAAATAAAAGGCTTAACTCAACTATGTACAAGTGCTTTCATATATTTCAATATCCCAAGATTCCCAACCTATGAACAACCAGATAAGTGAGTACGAATTACCCTCTAATTTCCCTCCAATCTTCCAACACACAAGTAAAACGCTCCTCGATTTACTAACTGATGAAACAGACAGACCAGAAAGATGGATCATTCTTTTCTGCTGGAATCTAGTAATTGCAACTTCTTCATTTCTTCCATTGGGTCAAAGTTTCCTGATGATAAGTTGTCATATTGTTGAGTATATTTTCCTGTCGATAGTGGTGCATTACCTCTGAATCTTTTAGACATGTCAAAGAATCCCTTTCTGCATTCCCAAAAGGCTTTCATCTGTGCTTTGCATAATTCGGGAAGATCATCGAATAGATCAGGGTTGTCTAGACATTCAGTTGGAGTATGTCTCTCTATCATAACACAAGGCGATCTCTGAAGACAAATGGCCACAGCCATTCTTTGATCTTTGCAACTAAAGAGTGAAAACCTGTTAGTATTGTATAACAAAGACATCAATATATATCCCCAAAGCAAGTCCAACTTACCTTCCACCCATTGTTACTGCCAGATATTTCCAGATGGCACCTCAGCTTTGTTTTCTGTTCTTCTCATGTGGCAAAAGCAGAAATTTTGAAATTCTGAAATCATCTGAGGTGTCTGGATGTTTTGCCGTCTCGAGAAATTACAAGATTACTAGACAAACAAAACAAGCTGTCAACATCACCAGAAACCAGGAATTGTAGGCACAGAAAGGATGACGATCAGCTTCATTCCGGGGGAGCCCAACAGCACAGTGCAGTCAGTCTGCCAGGCCAAGTGGGACGGCCATTCTATTGTGGCATACTGCTCAGGAAACAACCTCATCATTCTTTCAAACAACATGGAGAACTTGCAAACAATATACCTATCAGCAGATGCCATGGCGGTAGATATCAACACATATACTGGGAAGATAGCAGTGGCGGTTGATGAAGAAGTACAGATATATGAACCATGCCAATTGAAAATGAAGGTACCCAAATGGAAACATTCTACAGATTTGAGAAACTCAAAAGATACATCAAAAGTTAACTCTATAAATTGGGGCGCTCAAGATGAATTGATTTGTGGTTCTAATTATCTTACCTTATGGAGAATTAAAGATGAATATGGTGTACTGGAAACTTCAATACTTTGGTCAGTGATTCAGGCAAATCCAGTATATATATGCAAAATATCTCAAAATTCAAGTCTCATAGCATCTTGTGCTAAATATGATACACTCTTGAAGGTTTGGAATAGAGTATCCTTTGGTGAAAATTCTTTATTTGATTTGACCTATCTATTGCATTCAACCTCAATCACAAACATTCGCTGGAAGAAACACGAACAGACGATTGATGGGATTCAGAAGCCACATACTGACACATTATATTCACTATCAAGAGATTCTATATTAAGAGTATGGTCAAGCTACGAGTACGAGAATTCTCATATAATTCAACATTGGGGGTCATTGGATTTGTTTGAAGGCGATACAAATAGAAAAGGAAAAAGGTTTATAAATATTCTTGATGAACATCTAATCACAGAATCAATTAAGGCTTCATTATCACATAGTTATAACCAAGAATTAATAGAAATAGAGAAGAAGCAACCAGATATAGCAATTATAGCAAATGAGTCTGGTGACTTGGCCATATATGCCATGGAAAATTTATCACATATTCCTCCAAAATTGATGAATATTACTAAATTGAAAAAGACAAAACTCTCTGCTCCATCATTTGTTAAGAAACCTGAATTCATCAATTTTGCTGAATCAATAATAAGAGATGATGGTAAATTGTCATTGGTAATACATGATTTGAATGGGGTCATTAGACACTCATCTTTGGATTTGAGTAAACTCCTAAACTCTAATGATACAATAGATACATTAGGATCATTCCTGCATAAACTTACTGGTCATAATAAATCAATCATTAAAGTCAATAGAACAAGTAACGGGGAAGCTATGCTTACAGTAAGTAGGTTTAATGAAAATTGTGTGTGGGTTCCTGAATATTTGAAAGAAAGTGTTACCTTAAGAAAGAAGTCCATTGTTATCACTCAATCACCAATTACAAGAAGCATACTTTTAGATAATGGAAATAAGTTGGTTTCAATGTCATCAAATTCTATAACACTTTGGGATACTTCAGCCAAGGTTGCTAAAATTGTTTACAAGTACAAAGTGGAAAAAGATCATGAACCTTTATGTTTCTCCAATATTCCATTGAAATCACACCTTTCAGGGCTCCATTACGTTATTGCAATCTATAAAGATGAAACAAAGGCATGGATTATCAAAGATCACGCGATTGATCCATATGAATGTGACAATCTACCATTTGATGATATACGCCTAATTTCAACAATTGATCCTGTTGGTTCGAATTTGACAAATGATCGATTAATTTTATCTACAATTAGTAGAGCTGGGTTGTTGTTGTGCTATCGTGCAGAGATAACAGAAGGGAAAATTAGTTGGCTAGAAGGGTCAAGATTGGAATCTGGAATTACTGACTCATCATATATCAGGGGTTCATCTATATCTAAATTTGCTATAGTTGACTCTACATGCAAGAGATTAACCATTTGGGATTTATCAAGAAATGTTCTTGAATATGAAGAAGTGTTCGAAACTGTGATAAAAGATGTCGATTGGACAAGTACTGATAACAAACAGAGTATTTTATCAGTGGGATTTTCCGATCACTGTCTTTTGTACACACAATTGCGTTATGATTATACTCATGACAATCCTGCATTCTTGGCAATAAAAAAAGTTGATATTTCTAGTTATACAACACATGAAATTGGTGATTCTATATGGCTTAAAGATGGGATTTTGGTCATTGGAACTGGAAATCAATTGTTCATCTCAGATAAACGGTTGAGCCATACCGATAAGTTTACAAAGAATTCCATCGGTTCAAGAAATATTGTTGCCAATAACTTACTAAATCTTTCATCTGTCCTGAATGGTCCATTGCCATTGTATCATCCTCAACTTATTATCCAGTCACTATTTATGGGAAAACTTGATCTTGTGAAAGAGCTTCTTTTGAAATTGTTCATCAACTTGAAGGAACTTGATGTCTCAGTTGCTTCTAAAACAAGTATTGACTCCACATTGGGGTTTGATATCTCAAAGTTTTTTGAGGAAGACTTTGTTAGTGATAAAAGCCATTTCAATGAGGAATATAATCAATTCAACACATACATAGCAGATATGTTGAAGGCAAGATTGATGAAATATGCTTTACCATATTTAACCAGACATCAGCAAATGACATTGGTTAGCACCATTGAAGCAGTAAATGATATAGACAAGAATGTGTCAAGTTTAGATGCTAATGGACTCAGATTTTATCTTAGTATGAAATTATTTCAGATTCACAGGGAGACTCAAATAAATTTGACTATGAGAGACATTAATTGGGCGCTACATAGCGAAAATAAAGAGATATTACTCCAGATGATACAAATGTCTGTGAAGGACAGAAAAATAACATGGGATATTGCAAAACAATATGGATTATCTTACTGGTTACGATTTGATGATTTAGTAAAAACTTTTGAAGAGGTTGCCAGAAATGAATTTGTTTCTCATGAGGTGAGAGATCCCATTAATTGCTCTGTTTATTACTTAGCGCTAAGAAAAAAGCAAATCTTAATGGGTTTGTGGAAGACAGCAGCTGGACACCCAGAACAATCTAAGATGTTGAACTTCTTGAAGAATGACTTCCGTGAAGAAAGGTGGAAGACTGCTGCAATGAAGAATGCATTTGTTCTTTTGAGTAAGCATAGATATACCCTATCAGCGTGCTTCTTTCTTTTAGCAGATTCCCTAAAGGATTGTGCCAATGTTTTGGTTAAACAGCTAGATGATATTGCATTGGCAATTGGGGTTTGTCGTATTTATGAAGGTGATAATGGTCCAGTTCTAAAGAGTTTATTGACTGAGAGAATGTTACCTGATGCTGTTTCTCTAGGGGATAGATGGAGCACAAGTTTTGTATTTTGGAAGCTAGGTGACAAATCAAGATCAATCCAGTCGTTGGTAAAGCTTCCTGTTGACGTTGTGAACGAGTCTGATGCTGCAGATATCATATTAACAGAACAATCAAAATCATTCTTAGAGGATGATCCATTGCTTATTGTTCTGTATAGAAACCTAAGAGAGAAAAGTAGTAGTTACTTACATGGAACTCTCAATATATCATCTGAGGTGGAGTATAAATTTATTTTGAGAGTTGCTGCTATTTATACAAGAATGGGATGTGATTATCTATCATGTTACTTATTGAGAAACTGGAAATTCTTCAAAAGTGTTAACATGGTAAAGAGAGAGCAAAGTTATGTGAAACTGTCTGATGGTAGTAACAATGATGCGTCTCATACATCAAGCGTGTTGGAGAGATATGGGATGTCCCCTTCGGCGAAGAGAAGATCTACTTTCATAAACTCTTTTGACGCTGCTGATATTGATGACACCAAAGACGATCATAATGGGGCAAGTTCGAGTATATTTGAGAAGTATGGGTTGGATTCAAGTGGATCAAGTGCAAATGATGAGGATTACAAGCAAACAATCAAATCTACTGTTGATAAACCCAAACATAACAACACAATTGCTCCTCCAGTGTCTGCATTCCAAGAGCCTGATATGAGTGCGTTCGATTTTGGATTTTAGCGAGAAGCATAAAAGTTACATGTTTATACGTTATAGATAGTTATTATCTGTATATTGAGGTGTATGTGTATGTATTATTACAATTTACTGCTTCCTCTAAACTAGTTTGTAATATTTCAGCTGAAAAATTTGGAGTACTTCTGTTTCTCTAATTTTTTAGATTCTTCAATCAAATGCTCTGTATCTTCAATCTTTTTCAAAACAATCTTATCTTTTGGATTATGCTTAGCACAATTTTTGAAGTCTTCAAGTGCTGCTGAATATTTCCTTAGCTCAAATTGACCACAACCACGTCTATAATATGCCTTTGCCAAATCTAATGATGTATTTGTTTCCAAATCCAGAAGAAAGGATGAATATTTAATAGCATCTTGATAATTCTTCAAATTGATTGAAACTAAAGCAAGATTTAAATAAGTCTTTCTCTTGATATCTTCAAATTTTGGTGCAAATTCAGGTTCTTGATCTTGATCAGGTATAAATTCCATAATATATCTCAGACATTTGCGATACTTTAAAAAGGCCTCTGCATAATTCTTTTCTTTGAATAGTATTGTTCCTGACTCTTTTATCTTCATGGCAGCATTATAAGCTTCACCTGATTTATCTTTATCGAAATGCTCATCATCATCTGGATATTCTTCAAAAATATCACCTCCAGCGTTGTTATATGAGGCATTGTAAACAGGAACACCCATAGATTCATTCCATTCTCCACAATCAGTAATGATGATTTCATTGACTGGTATGTTATCTTTGTCAACTTTCTGAAGTTCTATTGTTCTGATGGTCGATTTACCATGTATAATTTTACCAAAAACTGTATGCTTTCCATTCAAATGAGGCGAAGGATATGTGTTGATGAAAAACTGAGAAGAATTTGTATTTGGACCACTATTAGCCATTGCCAAGTTGTATATGGTATCAAAGTCAGCAGTATTCTCATCTTCAAAGGGGCCCTTTGGTAGATGATCTTCCATGTTTTCTGAATGATATATGGAGCAACCACCTTTCCCAGCGTCCATTTTGTTTGATTCAAAGCCGTCTGATCCATAAGTAATATCACCTGCTTGAATCATAAAGTTCTTCACAACCTTATGGAAGTGGTTACCCTTGAAAGTCAAATAGTTCACAGCATCTGGTGCAATAATGTCAGATTTACAAAGATGTAGGAAATTCTCTACTGCCTTTGGGGCCTTGTCCTCATACAACTCAGCAACAACTCTCCCTATTGGAGTGCCAGCAATGGCGATGTCAAAATAAACTGCAGGATGGACAGCTTCAACCTTCATATCATCTGATAAATATAAGATATACCTTGAATATGGAAACTGGTTGAGTTCATGAACTGAACCATAAATATTTCATAAATATTTCAAAGATTTTTTTTTTTTTTTTTTTTTTTTACATCCTACAAGGTACGTATTATGAACGTATGAACAAATCACTACAGTCGTTTGAATATTAGGAAGGCTAATTATAGGGTATATGAACTATATTTCAAGCAGCTAGTGGAGCCATAGGCTCTATTTCCACTGCAAGCTGACTTCTTAGCGATTCTAGGACAATCAAACCAAGTGTTGTAGCTGGTATTGTTGATAATGCATACCTGCCAAACCCTCTATATAACCAATCTGACCATGTCAATTTGGAGTTATTCTTTATGAAGACAACATGCTCTAAAGTATCCATATATGTGTTGTAATATATGGTCAATAGTTTGGAAGATCTATAACCAGTCGTTACAATTGAAGGACTTTTATCTTTAGGAATAGGATCTAAACCAGCAGCTCTATAGATATCAAATGCTTCTAATCTGGAAAGATGTATGTTTTGAACCTTTGTTATTGGATATTGTATCAAATGTAATGACATTGAAGCTGTTATACCAGCTGCAAATACGAAGGTTGTCTTCATAAATTTATATTTTCGTTGATTTTCCACCTCTTTAATATATTCTTCCCTTGTCTTTTTATATTGCAATGGCGATCTAATAACATTTGAATAATAATTAAAATTGATTAATGTTGATTTTGTAAAGTTGAAGAATTGATTTTTAATTGTTTCAAAAGAACAGAAATAAATTGCAAATCCAACACTTTCTTTAACAAAACTTAATGCATATCCAGCAAATACACCAGATACACCAACTTCTCTTAATTTCTTTAATCCAAATTTCCATAAGTTTTCATGTTTCCCCTCCAATAATTCATTAGCACTTGATCTTGTATAAATTGCATCGATTGGAGCAGCAGCTATTGATTGAAAGATACCAGCAACGAAACCTGCTCTTAAAGTATCCCAAGGAGATGGATTTTCCAAAAAATTTGTCTTATAACCATTAAAATGTTGTAAACTCATTAAATAAGAAGTATATAGAACAACACCAGTGGCAGAATTTGCAATTAATGGAGGTAATATATTTTCTGGTATGAATTTCCAACCATATTTTCTAATAGCAGATACCAAGACTCCAAGAGATGAATCTTTATAAACGTTATATGGCCTTGCTCCATTATTATGTATAGAGCCATTCACTAATAACCTTGTGATTGCCATATAATCTATTCTTGCAGGTCTGAACAATTTAGCAGGAGGAGTTCTTAGATATATGCTTGTAACTTGGTACATTAGTGCTCGTATTCCAGCAGTGCTAGCCCCAACCAATTTAGATCCATTGCTAGTCAATTCAGCACGGGTGTTTGAATCATCTAATGTGTTTGTCATATCATGTTGTATATGTTGCATTTGTTGTATTTGTTGCTTTTGCTCTTGTTCTTGGTTGAAACCATCTTGTTGATCTTGGACGGTGTTATTGTTTGTAGGCATTGAACCAGAATCATCAAGGATATTCTGTTTGATGTGCTGGTATTATTAATGATGGAATATAAAAATGAGTAAATCAAAATGTGTATATGATCTTTGTATGAATATTTAATTATGAGTAGAGTGGTGATAATCTCTTTTTGTTGATCTGAATTGATTTGATATGGCTGTTTGTTTGATACACAAATTTTCATTTTTGATTTTTTTTTGATCAACCGCATCGACTACTACAAAATGGATATTTGAAATATTGAAATATTTGAAAATGTTTATACCAACTTTTATACAATGTTTAGACAGTTCTTTGCAAGTAGGCATTCCATCCTGCACTTCTGTATCTCTCACCCTCCACAGCTGGGTCTCTTCCCTTACCAAAGAGACCTCTACCAACAATGATAATGTCACTACCACCAGCAACAACCTCATCAACACTTCTATACTGTTGACCCAATCCATCTCCCTTATCATCCAATCCAACACCAGGAGTCATAATTAACCAATCAAAGCCTTCAGATCTACCTCCCATATCACGTTGAGCAATGAATCCAATGACGAAGTCTTTATCAGATTTGGCAATCTCAACAGTCTTTGAAGTATATTCCCCATAGGCCAATGAACCCTTTGAACTTAATTCAGCCAACATAAGTAAACCTCTTGGTTCATTCGTAGTCTCAGATGCAGCCTCCTTCAACCCCTTTACAATACCTTCACCAGTGACACCATGTGCATTTGTAATATCTGACCAAGATGCAATTTTAAAGACACCACCAGCATATTGAGCCTTGACAGTATTACCAATATCTGCAAATTTACGATCTTCAAAGATCAAAAAATTATGCTTTTTGGCCAACTCTTGTAATGGAACAATGGTATTTTCAATAGAAAAGTCATCAATAATATCAATATGAGTCTTTACTAAACAAATATATGGACCTAATGTATCAACAAGTTTTAAAAACTCATTGGTAGTTCTGACATCAATAGAGGCACACAAGTTGGACTTCTTTTGTTCCATCACAGTGAAAAGTCTCTTGGCCAATGGAGATGGATGTGCTTCAGCTCTAGCAGTATATGAAAGATTAGTAACAGACATATTGAAATGGTTGATAGTATTGAATATTACAAGATGATGATCATAAACTTGATAAAACGATATGATGACAAGTTTTTTCGTTAAAATGGGACTTCCCCAGCTGAAAAAATTGACAAGTTTGTCTTTCAACTTGAATAGTGGTCTAGTCTGTGAATAGTCTTGTTATTCATTATCTAGTCAAAGTATCGATTGTATTATCCTCATATTTCAAACATATAATAACAATAACGTATCTTACAATATGTTGTTCTTTATTGTATAGTGAAATCTAAATTGATTACCCGGATTTTAAGCTAAAATATGAACATCCGAACATTTCATTTTTTTTTTTTTTCTTTCGATGAAAATTTCCAAATTAAAAGATGGAATCAATCAACCATCATCAACTTTGAATTTTTAAAAGAACTATCAAACTTCAACTATAATAACATAACTATATTGCCAAAGATGGATCAATTAAACCAAAAGGAACAAATGGACTTCCAAAAGATTGTGGAACAAAAGCAAATGAAGGATTTCATGCGTTTATATTCTCACTTAGTTGAACGTTGCTTCACTGATTGTGTTAACGACTTCACTTCTGATAAATTAACAAATAAAGAAGAAACTTGTATCTTGAAGTGTAGTGAAAAGTTTTTAAAGCACAGTGAAAGAGTTGGTCAAAGATTCCAAGAACAAAATGCCTTGTTGACTCAAAACATGAGACGTTAAATTATCCACTATTAAAACATCTTTTTTAACCATATAGATGATGATGATGATTATGATGATATTATTATGATAAACATGGTGTGTATGATACTTTCCACAATATTTTAGAGAGATTGATATCACTTCTGGCTGATGATGATATCCAAATCCTATGTTTTTACTGTATATATAAATTATATGTGTTTTACACCTTTAATTATGAAAAGGAACGTAAATAAAAGTTATTTATGATAGTAACAAGAACAAATTTCTATATTTAATATGGTTATTTTTCAAGTTCTCAAGACTCTTCAGCCTCTTTAAACACTTCAATTTGTTTATCAATCTCTAATTGCATCTCCTTTGACCATTCATAAACATCACCATCAGTCTTATTATACATTATTGCATTACAAAACATTAATAAAAGTTCCCTTTCTAATTGTAATGAATTTTGAATTCTACCGTCTTTCAACTTTTGCTTTATACTCTTCAAATCCGTTGGTGATTTGATTAAAGAATAATAATTAGGTGCATTATTTTCATTAACTCTATCAGCAAACATTGATGAATATTTATAAGATATAATGTTTGCCATTAATGGATTAGATTGATGCTGTAATTTCTTATTTGGTAATATTGTAGGTACCGAATCTGTCACCACTGTCATATCAATATCTGTCTGTGAATTCCTCTGTAATCTAGTTTTCTTTCTTGGAGGTAGTTCACTCTTTTTATCACCGCTGTCTAGTTCAGCTTCATCTTGATCTTTATTATTCTTCCTCTTAGTACCAATATTTTCATCATCAATCTCATCTTCTGATTCACTCAACTCTGAACTTGAGTTTGATTCTTCCTTGTCGTCTCCAACCTGATCTTTCCCTTTCTCTAGAGACTTTTCATCGATTTCATTGAATGTATGCTTTTTTGCTGAATCATCTTCCTCGTCTGGGGACACTTCTTCATCACCACTGTCACTCTTTGAATCGCTTTCTTCTTCTTCTTCTTCTTCTTCTTCTTCTTCTTCTTCTTCATCCGATTCTTCACTATCTACATCTGATGATGTCTTTTCTTTCTTCTCAGAGATTTCAGCTTTTTGATCATCCAGTGATTTCAACAGTTTATGCTCTGTCTCATTGTCCACCACAGGTGTTGCATCTCGGCTTGGTAAAATGTTCTTATTCGCTCCCGATTCTTGAGGAGTATGTGATCTTGACGTGTCCGAGTTGACGGAATCCAATGTATGTTGAAGATCTTGAGCTTGTCTTTTGACAACAGTATTTGGATGTGTCTTTTGATACTCATCAATGAGTGAATCGTCCAACTCACCCTTTTGTATTGATGAAATTTCATTCGACAACTTCCCGAATCTTGTCTCCAATAGTTTTATATATTCAGTGGTCTCCTCTTGATATTTTGTGTAATGCTTGCCAATAAGATTAACAAATTGCTCTCTTGTTAGTTTAATCTTGAAGTTATCCTTTGATGGAAGTATATGTACTTCAGAGTTATGAAACATCTTTGTGATCGTTATGACGACATCCTTTATCGTTATTGTGATAGGTTCGTCATCTTCATCGTCATAGTCATCGTCATCATCCTCGTCTTCATCATCAACTACCACGCCACCAGTAGTTTCGTCAAATGTGACATTACGATGCTTTGATGTCCTTAGGACAAGTTGAACCAATGAGTTGGAGTTCAAGCGGTTTGTTATCTGCAGTAGACTCAGTGTCTCATCTAAAGAGTTCCTTACAAATGATTCCATCACATGCAATAGAATGACCTTGAAAAAGGGAGAGTCATGTACCACTTGGTCCATTTTTGAAGATCTGATAACACCAGCGGTTCACTGTTGAAGGTGTCGGTTGAGATTATTTGGTTTGTCTGTTTTTGTTTTGATCGTCTTTTTTTTTTTTTTTTTTGTGGCTAGAACATCCGGACACCTCTTTTTTTTTTTTTTTTTTTTTTTTGGCAAAATTGAAAATTGGGAAATTGAAAACACCAACAAACACGAAAACAGTATCAGCTGCAACAGTTTATTGGAAGGCAAATTGATAGAAATTCAAGGCACTAAACAATGGAGTTACCAACCTACTTCCCTATCCATAACTCTATGATGAAAGAATTGGATCTCATCAAACTTAAACTGGCCAAGCAAGAAGACATAAATACTTCTAAAGCCCAGATTGTTGAAGCCTCTACCGCGTATTTGGAATTTTTGTTTCCTAGACACGATACCACCAATCATAAACATGAAATCTCAGATGAACATATCAACCAACTAGAGAATCTTCTAGAATCCTTTGAGCTTGTTTTGAAAACAGGTTATGAAACAATAGCTTTCAACAAGATGTACACTGAAATATACCACTCCGTTAAACAAAGAGCCTCCAATGAAGAACAATTAACAACAAGAACAATCGATAGTTATAAATCATCAAAGGAGCAATCTGTTTCTGAATTGTTAGAAAAGGGAAACACAAAGCTACAAGCAAGCATTTCAAAGCCATCCACAAATTATATCAAGTTTACTACCAATGACAAGGAGAAGGAGTGTTATATATTATTGAAGAACGTCATTTTTATCATACGACACCCTGAGGATCAACTACCAACCATAAATGGAGAAGATGGAGTAGAGCAAGAAGATGATGATGAATTGGAGATGGAAGGTGGTAAAGTCAGTTTGAAATGTCCAATCAGTTTCAAACTTTTTGAAACACCAATGATCAGTGTTAAATGTAAACATACTTTTGACAAAACAGCCATTGATTCAACTTTCCACGGAAACTCGGGAATGCCATGTCCTGTTTTGGGATGTTCTTCTAAAAGGTTAACCAAAAGAGATTTTGTTGAAGATCGTTTGATGGAAATAAGAGTACAATGTTTCAAAAGACTGGAATCAAGAGCCAACAAAGATGACAATGTTGAAAGATTATGATTTAATGTTTAGCGTTAATTAACTGGGTGTAACTAAATACTGATCAATCTCTTATATATTCTGGAATGTCTTGTAGTTCTTTCAATTAACCTTTGTAAACCAGTTGGGAAATTTTCCCCATTGGGAACATTTTTATTTTTTTTTTTTCTTGGTGATTTTTTGTCAACGGTCCATCGATTTCATACGTACTTATTGATGGAAAGCTAGTGATTATCTGAAATGTACAGTAGGTCCATAACAAGAGCAAATTTCATACCTTGCACAAGAATATCCCAATCTTTTTGCAGGAATATCACATCTCTTTCAATACCTAAATCCATTAATCAAATTATAAAATCTGCAAATCTTGAAGAAAACATTAAAGTTAATGGTTACATCAAATCTGTTAGATCTCTCAAGAAGATAACATTCATTGATCTATCTGATGGATCTAGTCATGAGAGTCTAATGTGTGTGATATCACCAGAAAAGGCCAAAGATTTAAAAACTGGCCAATCCGTGGAGTTTTTGGGTAGTATTGTGGAATCTAAGGGGAAACAGAAGTATGAATTCAAAGTACAAGATATCAATCTACTGGGCGATGTCTTGGATTCATACCCACTACAAAAAAAGATACACAGTTTACCCTTTCTTAGAACACTACCAACACTACGCTTTAAAACAAATTACCTTTCTTCAATTCTTAGATTCAGATCCTTTGTTGACTTCAAGTTACATGAATTCTTCGCTAATGAAGGATTCTTCAAAACAAATCCGCCATTGATTACTACTGCAGATTGTGAAGGAGCTGGAGAATTATTCAACATTGAATCAAACTCTATGGTTGGCACAAAGGAAAGGTTCTTTGCAGAAAAGGCATATATGACAGTGTCAACCCAATTACATCTAGAAGTGTTATGTATGGCATTGAATAAGGTTTGGACATTATCACCAAGTTTCAGAGCAGAACTAAGTAATACAAACAGACATTTAAGTGAGTTTTGGATGTTAGAGGCTGAAATGTCATTTGTTGAAGATGTTCATCAATTGACCAAATTTACTGAAGATATGATCAAATTTATTGTTAAAGATTTGGTTAATGATACCAATCAAGCTGCCTCAAACTTATTGAATTCACAAAGAACCACAGATGAAGTTGAAGGTAATATAATGAACATGAAGGATAAGTGGGAATTGTTGTTAAAGGACGATTGGGTAAACATTACGTATAAGGAAGCAATTGATATACTTCAAGCCTCAGGTGTTGAATTCCTTCATAAAGTGGATTATAACGAAGGATTAGCCACTGAACATGAAAAATGGCTTGCTGGTGAACACTTCAAGGGACCAGTTTTTGTAACTGGTTATCCTAAAGATATTAAGGCATTCTATATGAAGATCAACTCTGATAATGAGACTGTCGCATGTTTTGATTTGTTAGTTCCAGAAGTCGGAGAACTTGTGGGTGGGTCATTAAGAGAACATGATTTGAATAAACTAACTACCGAGATGGACAGAAGAAATATGAATACAGCAGATATGGAATGGTATTTAAGCACTCGTCAAAATGCTACGGTACCTCATGGAGGGTTTGGATTGGGATTCGAAAGATTAATCTGTTATTTAGCCAATGTTTCGAATGTGCGTGATGTGGTTCCATTTCCAAGATCGAAGGATGATTGTGTTTGTTAAGATAATAGTATATATGTTATTTTCATCCTGTATAGTCAAAACATCGAAGTACATCAATCAAAGCACATCAATGATAAAATGATAAAATAGTTACTGAATTTACTACAATGTATGGCATGGCAGAATTTCCTGTTTTTTCGCGGTTTTTCGAAGAATTGATGATACAAGAATTATAGAATAAACTGATCTAATAAATTGAAGCAGAAAAAAAGGGCTTTATATTGTGCACAGATTAGATGAGTGACTTTGATGGTATGTATTCTTACTATTATATATTTCAATGGTTCATTAACTGACAGCATTTCTTGTGATTTTTTAAAAAGGATTTGTTCCCATCGAGGCCATATTTTATACCGTTTTCCATCCAACAGAGGGAACAAAGGTATCCCAACAAGTTCCATTAAATGCAATCACTCCATCTTTAAATGCCAAACATCATCATCGTCAGGAACCAATTTTTGACTTTGACCTGATCAAAAACTACCTCATTCCCAAACCACAATTGTGCAACAGATTGATTACTTTAAAAGTGGGTTCATATAGAGTACTGGGATATCCAATAACCATAGTGGCTCCTTATTATGCTAGAAACTCATTCAGTTTCAACTTCTGCTTTGTCTTCAAATATAATTCAGATACCACCCCATATGAACCAAGTATAAAGAGATTGGGTAAGATGTTCAAAAATTTGGAGGAACAATATCAAATATTATCAAAACATGAAAAGATCAAAATTTATTTTAAAAACTCTTTACAAGAGTTATCAAATACTGGTGATATTAATGATGATGATAAGGCCAAATATATTCAAATAATGGATAGTTTAAACTCTGATAATCAATTGGAAATCGATCAAAGTACCCCCTTGGGAATTTCAAATAAACAAAACTTTTCAATGAAATTAGACTCAATTGAAAGTCTTATACAACAGATATATCAAGATGTTAATAACTATTCAGAATGTTTGATTCCAATCGATTCAGGAAATTCAGTTGATATCAAATTATTCCCATTATTACCTCCTCCATCAAGATTAAACCCAGAAGATGTTGTTATTTCAACTGTAATATTAGAAAGTTTAACAGATGTCAATTGGGATCCAACAATGCTCAAGATAATACCTTATATTGATGGTATAAATTCCATAAAGAGAATAAGTTCACTTTGTGATGCAGATTATTCAATTGTTAAACAATGTATTCAACATTTATTATACTATAAATGTATCATTATAATGGATATCTTTCAATTTCAAAACATTTATTCATCAACTTCATCAATTGATTTATTCTTAAAGGATAATCATATGGCAAGTGAATGTCAAAATTATGTTGTTTCTAAATCAATATTTAATAACATTCCATTTGAAAGTTCTGGTGGTGCTACAAATAGTACAAGAGGTGGTTTAACTTCAAATAGCAATATTACAGGTGAAGGTTATAGATCTACAAATACAAGTACTTCATACCTATCATTAACAAAATTATACAAAAAGGAATTCATAACATTACCATCAAAGGCAAAATTGTTCTTTTTGTACAGATCTTTCCATCAGGGACAAACTGTTAAACAATGGTATAAAGAGCATTTGGATCAATTGAAAAATATTGATGTAAGAAGATTTATAACGTTTGGTGTCTTGAGAGGATTAATATATAGGGTTCATTCATATCCTATATTAGATTCAACATTACTTGAAGAATTGAATACCAAGTTGAACTTGAATGAACATTTATTAAGTGATGATGAAGATGAAGATATAACTGAAGAAAATGGAAGTACAAGAATATTGGATGATATACAAAGTTCAAGAGGTGGTAGTTCAAAATTTACAAGGTCATATAGGCCTGGTATTTCTAGAGATACATCTGCTGCTAAACTAGATAAATCTGCTAATGAATTGAAATCAAAGAAACATAGCAAAATTACAAAGACTTTGGTTAAAGATTTACAAGATGTTAAAAGTTTTGATGCAATATGTACCAATCTTAACATGGATAGAAAGACTGTTGAAGGATATATTAGAAAAATTGGTAATTATCATGTTGTCAATAGTTGAAAATATAGCTACTGGATAGTTAATATTCTAAAAACTGATAATTACAGAATGAAAAAGTAAATGGCATATGATGACGTTATAACATGATAGAATATATGCTTTGCCAAATAAACATCACAGCTTGATGACTTTCTTTTTGTTTTGCCAGCCGAATCCCACCTTTTTTGTAGTCCCAGGTGATATAATCACATTGATTAACGTTGTCTTTCCTTGTTTTGAATTTTCCAATGCATCTTTAAAGCTTTGAACAACTTGAGGTTCAGTTGTTGCTAAATATCCAACAGCACCTAAACTCTCAGCTAAAAGATCATATCTCGTTTCTATGCTTAAGAATGTACTTGGTAAGGCTTCAAATGTGGTTTTATTCAACACATCCTTTTGAACTCCATGATAGATACCACTATTATTCATGACAATTATAATTAGTGGTAAATGTGATCTAACAGCAGTTTCAATTTCCATGGCACTGAAACCTAATGCAGAATCACCTTCAATGGCAATAACAAATTTATCAGGATTTGCAATCTTAGCAGCAATAGCATAACCCAATCCAACACCCATAGTGGCATTTGTACCAGCATCCAATCTTTGTCTTGGGAAATTTTGAGGGAATGAAACTCTAGCAATATCCATGGTATTAGCACCTTCACTTATTAGAATAATATCCTTCTCAAAATCATTCATGATGTTTCTTAATACTTTGTAGACAACGTTATAATTCAATTGCTCATAATCTTTTATGTTTTCCTTTGCAGTTAGATTATTGTTATTCTTTTGAATGATTTCTTTCATTTTATTTGGAACACCACTAAACTTGAAAGTATTTAACTCTTTGTTCAATTCATCAATTACCAATGGAATATCACCTACTAACCCATATTGTATAGATTTTGAACAATTGAAGCCAATTTCCTCTGGATGTGAATCAATTTGTATGAATTTAACATTTGGATCGTATCTTGGTTCTTCGCCAAAATGTAAAATCCAGTTCAATCTTGCACCAGCCAAAATGATAACATCAGAATTCTTCAATGCCATTGATCTTGCTGAAGATACGTTCAATTCAGAAGAATCTGGTACAACACCTTTCCCCATTGGAGTTGGTAAAAACGGTATGTTATGTGATTCCACAAATCTCTGTAATTCTATAGATGAGTTTGAATAGGCAGCACCTTTACCAATGATAACTAATGGATTTTTAGCATTTGAAATAACAGAAGCCACTTCTTTGATTTTGGTATTTGATGGTAGATATTTTGGAACCAGACTATGTGATAATGGATACAATTGATCAACTAGAGCTGATTCAGCCTTGACTGATTCGATTTCTCCTTCAATAAGATCTGCTGGTAAATCAAGATATGTTGAGCCAGGTAAACCAAAGAACGAAGATTTGTAAGCTTTGAACAAATAGTCAGGAATTTGATTAAATGATAGCGGTCTTGCCTGGAACTTAGTCAAGTTGTGTAGAAACCCCAGCTGGTCCAATTCTTGGAATCCACCCTTGGTTATATCATTGAAGCTTGAGGAACCAGCTAATACCAACAAGGGCCATCGATTTGAATTGGAATTGTAGATTCCTGGAGCAGCATGAACAACACCAGGCCCAC
The DNA here is from genome assembly GCA_030582235.1 of Ruyongia ponderosae. NCBI lineage: Eukaryota > Fungi > Ascomycota > Saccharomycetes > Phaffomycetales > Wickerhamomycetaceae > Ruyongia > Ruyongia ponderosae. The sequence continues at coordinate 198,840 of JAKTWV010000014.1, read as the reverse complement.
CAACCACCAAAAGCACACCAGGCTGACCGGTCAAGTAACCATAGGCAGAAGCAGCATAAGAGGCAGACTGTTCGTTTCTGAAAGAGATGAATCTGACGCCTTCTTTGATGAGGGCATCTCCAATTTCAACAATAGGGATACCAACGATCCCAAAGACACAAGTAACTCCTAATTTCTTCAAGGACTTTGCAATAAGAGATGCACCTGTGGATGTAGACATTGCTGTTATTTTATTATCCAATTCAGCAATAAAACAATCAAAAGAAGAACTGATAGACTGTCTTATTCATAAGAAATGATGGAGAAGAGCTTTGATGATTTTGTGGGAATATTTTGGATTTTGCTGTAAAACTCGGAACAGGATCTCGGATTGATCCGATCGCGGAAGGAAGCTATCCGAGGATCGCTGAAATCAATCTAAAATAATTGCAATGCAAACTAGCAAAGATGATAACAACGTCTATTGTCATCATGTGCATCCTGAGTTGAGGTATACATAATACCGTATACCGTATACCGTATATGTATAATGTAGCTATTTGATATGCATAAATACAGTTTATTACTGCTTATCTTCAATGATAAGTTATGATCGCAGATCAATATCAACGACTTCACCACTACAAAGACTATTAAAGCTTGAACAACGAAGTTTCTCAATCTATAAAATAACATTTAGTATTAACAATATCATCCAAAAACTGGCTATATCTTTTGTTTCTTATCTATATGAGATTCTAAAATGGACTCTTGGTCTTGTACCTGAACCTGTACCTGTACTGGTTGGTGTTGATTGATTAATGGAATTCTCGTTGCTAGATGCTTCTCCAACATCGAATACAGGTCATCTTTTGTGAATGGTTTAGCCAATATATCACTCATACCATTCTCCAGATATTTCAGTAAGTCTCTATTTTCAACATTACCAGTCATCGCAATAATTGGTGTCTTGTTATCAAAAGCTCTTATAAAAGATGTCGCTGTGGCACCATCAAGATTTGGCATAATAATATCCATAAAGACAATATCAAACTTCAAAGTCTCCAACATTGAAATTGCTGTAAGCCCATCTTCAACAACTTCAACAGTACACCCATAAACAGTGAGAAATTTTGTACACCTCGAAATTGAAACAGGATCATCTTCTACTAACAGAACATGGAACCCAGGTATTAGCTTATTAGGACGTTGGTCAGTTTGTAACGTGTTGTTCGAGACAGGTTTTGAAGAAACTGTTGAGTTCACTGAAGTAACTTGTTGTGGAACCTGTCCCTGTGGAGGTATAGATGGAATTGAATTTTGTGAATGAGGTAACATTGAATGGGTCATTTGAGGTTCATATAACTGATTTGAGGGTATTCCGGTGGTGTACTGTGTAATTTGAGGGTGCATACCTGGATGTTGTTGTGTTGGAGGACCAGTAATCGTTGTTGGAATTGGAGGTAGGTCAAGATGAGGTAATTTTATACCATTATTGACCAAACCATTAACTAAAGTTGAAATACTTTTGAAATATCTATCCTGTAGATTTTTCATTGATATCATAGATTCAAGAACATTAGTATACTTGGAATTTAACATCTTTATCTCATCCAAAAGTACACCTTGATCCTTTGTTAATTTTTCAACTTGATATTCCAACGTCTTCACAATTTCTTGATTTGAGTTATCATCCCCCATTGTTGTTCTTTTCTGAGTAGGTCCCTTCCTCTTTATCGTTTCCAATGCATCTTTGTTATCTTTTCTGAAATCAGGATGTTTGAATTCTGAAACATCATCAGTATATCCTTGTTCTTTCCTATCTTCATTCGTCACTTTAACTTTATGGAAATCATACTTATTCAATTGTCTAACAAAACTAGCGAAATTTGAGTGTTTGAAATGCTTTGGCAAAATCTCCTTGGTGAACTCAAAGTTATCTATTATAATGAATGAATCACCGACTGGGGTCCACCTTACAATCCTACTATAAGATTCATCTTCCAACATTAGGAACAACTTTTTGACAAAATCAGTGGAACCAACAGGTTGTGGGACATTGGAAGAAGTCATTGATGAATTAGCAGCTGGAGAGTTCACACTACCGCTGGAGCTCACAGCAGCACCTGTATATGGACTCATATATGAACCATTAAGTTCATTAAACTCGCTCTTTAGCTTTGGTGGCATTGTTCACTTTATGTGTTAAATATTGAAAACAACAGGGAAAATAAAGAGGCACAAGCTGATAGCAATATATCGATAGCACTGAAATCGCACAATTAGATATTTGATGCTGTTTCTCACTTCGAGTTGACCTGATGAAATGGATTATCGAATGGGTACTAGATTCGAATGAAATGCGCCACTGGTTTGTCTTTAATCAACAGTTTCTTGTTCAATAAAAAGTTGGCAGATAAAGCGACCAATCCAGTTTGAAGCGTTTCAATTATCAATTCCAGATGTTTGCAAACTATTCAAAAGCAGGGATGGCCAATAAACAAAGAAATTTCAATTATCTTCTTTTTCTTATGTCAATTCTAGATTACGTACTGCTTTTGTTGTTCGAGATTATTCAAAAGCAAACCTTCAAAAAAAAAAAAAAAAAACACCGGAAAGGGAAAAAACAGCACGAAATCTGTCATCAAAGGAAGCCGGCAACGAACAAGAGTTAAAGTGGTTTAATGTTACAATGTCAGTTTAAAAAGAGACTTAATCAGATCTAAAGTATAAACTAGCGCCGGGCATAAAGAAAACAAGTAAATATAATAGTATCAATTGGCAGTGGAAGAAAAAAAATAAGATAAATGAAGGAAGGAAAGACAAAAAAAAACATTAAAGGAGTGTATCACATTCACAAATCAAATTGACCATTCACAAATTGATCATCCATATCGTGGTCGCCATCAACATCCATTCCAGAATTTCCATCGTGACCCAAGTCTTCGTCTTCATCATCATCCTCATCAATGACATCCTCATCGGCTGGTAAGTTAGGATTTCCTGGAATAAACGAACCAAACTCACCATTTCTATACAGACTACCGGGTATGCCACCTCTATTGTTTTTATGAAACTCTTCCATCGTACTTTCATCAACAAAAGTAAAACCTTTAAAATTAGCTTGGACACCTGGGGATAATGGTGTAGAGGCATAATGGAACTGCTTGTTAATAACTGAAGCACTTGTATCAGTGAACTCAGGGTCAAAATTAGATGTATCAGTTTCAGAGCTTAAATGTGGTTTAAATGGTGGTGGTATTTTCTTTTCTTTCAATAGATCCCAGTCTATATCACTAAAGAAAGGATGATTCATTAATTCTCTTGCATCATCTTTAGCACCAAGTCTATTTTTAGGGTTTCTGTTCAAAAGACCTTTAACGAAGGCACGACCATCTGGTGACAATGCCTCTTTAGGAAATCTGACTTTACCAAATGCAATGTTTTTATACATTTGTTGAGTGTTATCAGCATAAAATGGTGACCAACCACAACACATTTCAAAAATCAGTACACCTAATGACCAAAAGTCAACCATTTTAGTATACCCAGCTTCATCCAATAAGACTTCAGGTGCTAAATATTCTGTTGTACCACAAAAAGTGTTTGTTGTGTCATCAGTTGATAAATCTGCCTTTGATAATCCAAAATCACAAAGAGCTATATGTCCATTGGCATCTAACAAAATATTCTCTGGCTTCAAATCTCTATAAACGATTCCATTGTCATGTAAATGTTCTAATGATAAAACCAATTCAGCAATGTAGAACTTAGCACGTTCTTCACTAAATCTTCCTTCTTTCTGCAAATGCCAGAATAATTCACCACCACTCATATAATCAGTAACTAAGTATAAATCAGTTGGTGTTTGGAAAGAGAACTTTAGACCAACAATGAATGGACATGAAGAAGTAGCAGTTCTAACAAGAATATTTCTTTCACCGATAGTATGAGCAATTTCTTTCTTTCTGACAATGACTTTCTTAGATAAAACTTTCATCGCATAAATTCTATCAGTGTCCAATTTACGAACTTGGAAAACTTGTCCGAATGTTCCCTTACCTAAAAGTCTTAAAACTTCAAAATCTTCAGGCCCATAATGTCTCTTTCTAGTTGTTGTAAACTCATAACTGACTTTAATTTCACCATAGATTACTTCACCAACGACTCTGGATTCAAGTTTAATCCAATCAATTTTTTTAATATTATTTTCTAAAATTGTTGGTCTCAATCTAACATGGCCTAAGAATGTCTCATCAGAATCATAAACTGATATATCTAATTCAGAATGATTTCCAACCACGTCAAATATAGTCTCATGATGCCAACTAGGGTTTGAACTATTAGAAAGAACACCTTCATTTATCGAGTTTAATCTTCCCGGTGATAATCTATTATTGATTGGATGGTTTAAGTTATTGTTGTTGTTATGAGGGTCTAATCTATTGTCATTATTATTGCTGCTTTTATTTGTCATTCTGTTCAAATGTTGAGAAGAAGATTGTCTTGAATATAATGGTTTTGGAATTGTCTTATTTCTGTTATTGTTGTTGATGAAATTATTTGAGTTAATTGGGCGATTATCAACACTTTCAGGTCCATGAGTAATAAATTCAGAGCTCTCAAATGTACAAACAACATATGGCTGAGCATTTGAGTTCTTAGTAAGTAATCCCTTTGCTTCAATAATAGTAACTTTTAGCTTCCCTCTAGGAATACTTGAATTAGGGGTACCATCATCTGTCAATGCTGCGGCAGTTGAGGTATTTTTATGATTGTTATTATTCAAGTTACTCAAGGCAGAGGATGCAGTTATTGGTTTGGAGTCAATTTGATCGATATGAATTGAAGGAAGGTTTGCAGATTGCGCTGACATTTCGGGTTTCATGGTATTGCTAGCCACCTGAGATAAAACTTGTTGTGTTGGGTATTGATTTGTTGATTTTGTTGTTGTACCGTAAGCAAATGATCCATCACTTAAGGCTGTAGTTGGAGTGGATGTGTGTTGAAAATTATTTGGAAAAGGATTTGTTCTCATGACGCTTTCATTCAAGGTACCGTTATTGGTGGAATCAGCTGATTTGATTGGTTGGATATTGTTATTATTATTACTATCTGCATTAGCACTTTGTGAACCATTTGAGAATTCAGTATTGTTATTATTTGAAGTTGATCTCTCGTCTGAAACTTGAGTTGTCTTATGAAAGGGTCCAAACCCGAATAAAGTCTTTGGAAATTCAACCATGATAGCGATGGGCAGTAATCGTTGGATATAATGGATATTGGGTTTGATTTGATAAGATAAGATAAATATGAATAAATAAATAAATGAATTAACCAAGCTCTAGGAATATTATTAGTTGATATGATTAGCGTTGAGATCAACAAGCGAGGTTTTGAAGCTTGAGGTGAATGAAATTCAGGGGATTATTTGATGATAGTATGAGGATATTAAAAATGAGAAATTAAGAGTGAACAACAGCAAGAGTACGCAATCCAAGATTATTAGTACAGTATATGGTTTCTATAACAGCAGCTGAAGACAAAGATTGATTTGGTTAGTAAATGATCCAAAATGTGTTTACCAACATACATTGGCACCGTTCTCAAGTTGTTGATTGGTAACAAAAAAAAGAAAGAAGTGCTCCCAGGGATAGCGAAGAAAACAAACGCTCTCAACAAAGGCAGGTTTGAAGATTCTTTGGGCAATGACTTCAATGGCAAAATGTTGGTGTAAAAGACAGGTATCAGGTACATACTTGGAGCAATACTATGCGTCTATAAGTCGGTGGCGTCTATCTGTCCTGTCCTTTAAAACTTGTTTTCTCTTTTTTTTTTTGGTATTTTTTTCTCGTTAACAAAAATTAAAAAAATCGAAAAAGAAAATTTGTGTTACCCGCACATTCTAATTTGACGAAACCCCTGAACCTCTGATATGGTTTCTATTTACAGTGTGTGCTTCAGGATGTTCAGTATCTGTATATTCCCATGTTAAACAAAACCATTAGATTGGTTCATATTTTGGAGGGACTCATTTTAGTTTAGAGGTCGTGAATACTTCAGTGGAAAAATCTTACAAATTCATTCACTTTTACTGGTTAATTTATCGGCAGAGAAAGGCAGCAGTATAAATGTATATCAATCGACATGACTCACAACTTTGACAGTATTCTGTGATGCTAGCTACAAAGTGGAAGGTTAACATTTTACGCGTCCCTTCTGGTAGCGTGCTGGCTCATAATAATATTTGCAATATTTCGCCTGATCATGATGACGTACTTTGGCCGCACTGGATCGATCACTTGCCGATGGAACATATGACAAAGGTTATAGTAAAAGATATTGAGAACTATCAAGTAGATATTATACATTTCCTGTTCTAGCTAACTCTAGCAAAGTATTTTGTACCTTGAATTTAAAGATAGGTTCCTCACGACAAAGCTAACGACGACGTGAATATTGACAAAACCCGACCTGTAGATTCCTTAGCTAGAAGCTGCCCGGTGAATAAACCATCTGAACAACCATCTAATCCAAACAAAATGAACCTCAACTTATAATGTACCCCTCCCTCAAATATCTCTTGGTAGCTGTACACCTTACCAAAGATAATCGTCACTTGTACAAGAGATTGGAGAGCTATTAATCGGTATAATTATCTACTGTAATCTGTGAAATTTCCGGATCGGGACATTCATGGTTATGAAGCCCTGGGTCAGTGGCATTAGCTTTCAAATTCATGTACAATATATATTTTGAACTTTGGAGGAAAGGTTTACTACACACCCGTACGACACATATCATCAAGAAAGTGTATTTTAATCATTATGAAAAGGAAGTAGTCCTCAGCAATCATGATGATCCAATCCGCCATAAGTTCAACGTCTTGCACACAGTACACAGATTGCAAGGACAATTACTTATAGCATAGCTTAAATACCATCAGTACTCATGGTCAGTCACGATGGAAAAATCCCCTATGAAAAAACTGTGTTGTCTTGCTGGATTGTCCGGAGCTGCTCTTGGATTTCTTGTTGGGCGCTGGGTCCACTATGGATTGAAATAACCCAGATGCATTTTGCGCTGAACTCATAGTCAACACGTTATTCAAATCCTTTATATGATTCACCTTATGGGATGTGTCATTTCTCAAATAGTTACTAGTGTTGTAATCTTCATTGGTACAAACAGCACTGTAATCATTGTCACTATTCGTATCGTTTACATTATGCAGCATATCTCTAGAAGGAATTCTCGGTATAGATGTGGTACTTTTCTGTGAAATGTTTGAGATGTTTGAGATGTTTCTAGATCCTGCATCTGAATTCCCATCAATATTTACATATGAGTCTGAGTTCAATCTGGTGGTAAAACTAGTTTTTCTTGAGCTGGAAAGGTTTTGACTGTGTGATCTTTTCTTCTTGACGACTAGGGGAGGAGCGGGAAGTATGGTGTCTTCGTCCTTTTGATTGCCATCAGCATTGGAGTTCATGTAGCTTGGTGGCAGTACATTGCCTATGATATCATCCCTTTTCATTATGTCTGCTGTCCTTATCATTGACTTCAAAGACAAATTTGATGAACTCTTGACACCACTCACAAAAATATTGGTAAACTTTGATAAAATCTCATCTGGATGGTAACATATCGTATTCATCAGCTCCACTAAATAGTCATCTATTTGCCTTTCTTCTCTATTGATTTTGAGTATATTTCTTGATTGTTGTGACAACTGAGTTATGACTGTGGTTTGATAGAATTGAGCCAAAGAATCCGGCGTTATCAGTTTGTATTGGGCCAAATATAAAACCATAAAGAGTGTTGTCAGGTGGGAATTAAGGCCAATAAACTGAAGCAAGAAGAGTATGAGCCAGTATGCCAACCAATACCTGAGTATGAATATACTGGTGACTGTATTCTGCTGGGCTGGAGGCGCAATTGTGGATGTGACGGTGGTCAATTGTAGCGCTTTCAAGGTCAAGACAGCAGGTATTCCTATGGCGAAGACTGTCTCCAGTATGGGGATCACATAGAAATTGAGCAACATGTAAGAATTGAGAGTTTTGAGTAAGGAATTGGGAGCAGAATGTGTTTAGTAATTCATTGCAAGATGGCTTGTTTACCTAAAAAGATGTTTGTGTCTTTTTTTGGTTTTTTTTTTTAATTTTTTGGGGTCCTTTGTCTACAAGATCTACTCTTGAGATAGCACTGAACAGTACTGTACTACGATCAAATTAAACTTTCTAAACGTCAAAAATTCTATTAAATGCTATGATATGCTATGATATGATATGCTAAATTAGAGGTTTCCGACTAACCTCACATTGCTAACAACGATATTTCTCAAAATCAAATACCCCTCTGTCGTCATTTCTAATGTCCCCCTTTGTATCTGCACATTTTGAAGTAATACAATAGATCCCTCTTGAATCTCAATCCCATTGAGGTACCTCAACCTAAGCAGTGATAACTCTTTCACTTCTTCATCTATACCACAAGTCCCTTCAATTTCAGCAATGCGTGTACCTTGAGAATCTTTCAAAAACTGGGCAGTAATATCATGGTTAAAACAATCAATCAAACCTTCTTGAAGAAGTTCAAACTTGGCTCGAATAGATCCAGGCATAGAAACCACAAAGACCTTAATATGTTGACCTTCATTAGTTGTTATAACTTTCTCTATTATAGGTGTATCTCTTATTGTATTTCTGTCTCCCAAAAACATATCACTAAGCAATGTTGTAGGAACTCTATAGCATTGAGATGATGGATTACCATAAATTTTATTAAAATTAGATTCTGCTTCAATCAAACCTGTCTTATCTTTCCATTGTGATTGAAAATAACCATCAATTCTGAAAGAATTTGGATTCATTAAAAAATTAGAATAAATTGATGATGAATCTTCTGGCACTTCACAGACTTGAGAGCCTAGCTTCAATGGTTCAAGAGCTATATCTGATTGCTCCTCTCTTATTTGTTTCAACTCTTTGACTTTATCCTCATCTTGTAAAAATGATAAAATATTCATCACTTGACCTTTTGACCACATTAATATTGAGTTTATAAGGGTTGATGATGATGATGGTTGAATCTTATTCAATGGAAGAATCTTTGCTCTTGAATCATTCTCATTAGTGATATTTTCAGTTTTATTGATAAGAGTCACAAATTTGTGAATTTTGTATTGAGTTAAGATTCCTTCAGGAATCCATAATGGGTGTCCCTCTGTGGAAAATATCTTTCTTTTATCAAAATTCAAAGGATTTGAAACATCAAATAAAAGATACAAGTACATTAGGGATTCACTCAAGACAAATGATTCCATTCTATCTTGTAATTCACCAGTTCTGACATCTCTATAACCAGCAAATCCACATTCAACTTTGAAATTATTCTCAAAATCATGTAATATCTGTTCACCAACTCTCAAGTAGATTGGATCTTTAGTAGATTGATATAAATAATAAGTTGATTCAATAAACTCAGGTCTTAATGGATACCATTCTAATGAAATTGGATCTGTGATATAAGGATTTATAAAATCCCATCTTTCTGGTATCCCACCATACATATTCCAAAGCTTTATAAATGGAGTATGTGTTTTAATAGCCTTTGTTATATCACCTGCTAATACCAATAATCCAGGAAAAAATGCACCTAATGAATCAATCCAACTTGCCACTGAAATTCCTGAATAAACATTAACATTGGAGAAATAAGGACCAGCATTTGAATGGGTTAATAACGCCTCATAAGATCTTGTCCAAACGGATAATAATTCATCATCATCGAATAATATCGCACCTTTTAAAGCATATTCAAAGAATGAATCAATTGAGGCACCGATACCAGTAACAGCGTCTAGCCATTCACCTCCTTTAGGGTCTATACTCATGGGTACTAAGTCAAGAGGACTTCTTGAATTCCATAGTAACATATATGCATCTCTTGATAAAATATCATACCTTGTATCATTTGTCAAAACTGATAAAAGAGTCATTTCCAATATTGGACTTGCAGCACCAGCTGTACAAGTTTCTCTATTTAATTCATTGGGTATATCATCTATACCATTTTGTAAATTAACTCTTGCTAGTGGTAACCCTGTGGGCGTATTGTATGCTACTAATAATCTCTCACCTATGTCTTTGGCTCTTTCTAGTAGGAATCCATCATAATTTGGAAGTTTAAACTCGTATAAGGCATAAAGATGACAGGATAGTAACGATCCCAAGGCACGAATTGTGGTTTCAAAGACTTGAACAGTGGTATTTTGATTGAAATCTATCAATTTGATGTACTCTATGTATTTCTTGAAGCTTTCTATATCATTCATGATGGCGAAAGTTGTTATTGAATCAAGAAATGTCACTGAATAGTTCCCCAAGACATCATTTCTGTGGATATTGAAAACGTCGTCTTGGTCAGGCCCATATTTCTGACAGGATAATGGCTTGACTTCATCAAAGGGATATGCTGTGTCCATGTATGCATTCCATCCATGGTCAAAAAGAGACCTCGTTCTTTCCTTCAGCTTGAGCAGATGCTTCTTGGTAAATGATCCATTCTGGATGCCACTTTCGTCAGCTGAACCGCCCTGTAATTGGCATAGAGCAAGAGTTGTGAGTGCTATTACAAAGAGGACTCTGGGCAGCACGAGTCTCATAAACAGCTCTGGGATTTGGTGGTTTATTTGGTGATTTATTTGGTGGTTTATTTTGTTTATACGTGTTACAAGTTTACAACCTCTTTTCTGAAATTGATCCAGGAAATAATTTACCCGTGGCAGAATTTGGGATTTGGGTATACCGATTTTACTACTAGTACTGGGGAACAATATTGCTAAAGAATCACGAATTGAAGTATATTGCAGTAAATAAAGATGGCAGAAAAAACATAGAATGACGTCTATAGAAAGCATCTTCAACTCAAAATAGCTAGTCAAACATCTAAAAGTCATCACACTAGGTGACTCTATCTATAAGTTGACAAGTATATCAAAGACTATAATAAAGATTAAAGGGAAACTGTAAATGAAAGGCAAACAACAGAATATAATATAAAGTAAGAGATCAAAAGATCAGCAGTTATAGTAGTAATAATAATAATAATAGCTATGGATTGTAGGAAGATATAATCATCCTGGAAACATAATGTTGTTCAAAATTCAATTAAGCTGAACTTGAATCGACAATCTTTTCATCAATCTTATTATCAATTTTATCATCAATCATAGCTGGTTGTTCATGGATAGCAGCACTGATTTGAGATTGAACAACATGTAATTGATCAGGGTTCTCGTTTTGCCAAGCTCTTAATTTATAGGTTTGACCAGAGACATCCCAATAAAGACCTCTAATAGTAGTATAAATATCATATCTACCTTGAATCAATGGGAATAAAACGACAAGGAACCCAGTAAAGAACATCCAAATGATAAAGACAACAATCCAACCTCTAAAGAATGGTTTAGAAAAGACATATCCTGAACCATACATTGGCATTGGCCAAACAACCAACATGGCAATAGCCATAAAGGCAGTCAAATATGTAGCTCTTTTACCAGCCTTCTTTAATAATGCTTCTTCTTCTTCTAATAATTGAGCCTTTCTAATTTCACCAATATCTCTATTAATGGTCATAACTGATGTAACTGGATTAATCTTTGATTCTTCATTTAATGATTCTGGATCAGCAGTATTGATATCAATACCTTCAGCAGCTAAGATTTCTTCAGTTTCATCAACACGACTAATAGTTTTGAATTCTTCAAAATCGAAATTATCTGGTTTAATAAATGAAATAATTGGAATCAAAACAGCTGGTAATAATAATGAAATAACATTACCAATCAACATTGGATCATCATCAAATAAAGTATTATATGTAACGGCACCAGTTAAACCCTTGGCAGAACCAATCCAACAGACAACAGCAATAATTGAACAAATTGGTGGAACATAGACAGCACTAATATAATTTTGCTTTTTCCAGAAAAGAGTTAATGACATTGGTAAGACAGCAGATGAAATGACAACACCCATAAATTCATATAACCAACCCATTGAAACACCAGCATTATGTAAACCACAAGAAAATCCAATCATGGCAGCACCAAAGACAATACAAGAAAGATGGGAAGTCCAAATCAAAGTTTTACCCTTAGCAGATGGATTGATATAAACTTTATAGATATCATAAGTAAAGACAGATGAAACACTAATCAATTCAGCAGAAGTAGCAGAAGTAACAGCCATGAAGACTAATAATAAACAAGCAACAGCACCACCTTTACCTAATAAAGTATAAGCAGCAGCAGGTAAAACCAAACCTGAAGAAACTTGATCAGAACTTAATCCATTTGGATAATAAAGGAAACTTGGATCATTTTCCAAGGCACGACAAGCTAACCCCATTGTTGTTGAGATTAAAGCAGGAATGGCAAACCAACCAATACCACCCAAGACATAACCTGGGAAAGCAGCAGCTGGAGAAGAAGCAATAGCTTTATTCCAATAACCATTATCTAAAAAGACAGTACCAAAGTTACCAACAATGTTAATAACAAAGAAAATACCACCAGATTTTGATTTAAAAGTTAAATAAGAACCTTCATGATTACCAGAGATTGGATCAGTCTTTGCTAATGCAGTTAATTTTTCCCAAACAGCATCTGGAGAACCTAATAATGGAGAAGTAGCAAAGACAGTAAAAGTAAAGACTAAGATGATAACAACAATGACGATTGTATGAACAAAATCAGTAATAAATGTAGCCTTAATACCACCACAGATAGTATAAGCAATAACACCAATTGGTAATAAAACAATTGCAGCATATTGATTCATACCAGTTAAATAAGAAACAGTTGCAGAACCACCAGTTAAAAGCATTGCAGTAACCAAGATATTTGTTGCCATTGCATAGTAAAGATAAATGAAATGAGCCCATTTACCATATCTAACTCTAACCAATTCCAAATAAGTATGACAATTTGGAGCCATTTGTTTACATTTGATGGCTAAAGTTGCAAATAAAATGACTTGAACAGTAGCACCAGAACCATACCAGAACCCACCACTGATACCATTTTTATAAGCTTGAGTTGTTGATTGTAATAGAGTGGCAGCCCAAGTCCAAGATGAGATGACGGCACTAACGATTAAAGAAGTTCTAACACTTTTACCAGCATTTGTAAATTCTTCAGCAGTCATGATTTCCTTTTGGTAACGTCTAAGCATACCAGTGACAGCAATCTGTTTTGATGATTAAGATAATGGGTTAGTATATTGTTGTTGTTGTTGAAGCATCAGAAAGATTGAAGAAAAGATTGGACATACCATACCAAAGGCAAAGACAGCACCCAGTCCACAGACAACTGCATAACCAGCAGATTGAGGTAGAGGGTTTCCTTCAAGAGCAACCATTGTATGTAATGATTAGTACTGAGGGAAGGGATAAAGGTTTGAGTTGAATTGATCTCTATGAGATTGTTCAGTGTTGGTGATGAATTAACAAGAGATCTGACTGAATCAAATAGTCAGGGAGGATATTGAGCAGTATTTATATATGAGATTTACATCGCTGCCAAAATTCCAATCAAATTATTCAGTTATTATGGTATACCTCTTCAAAATGCAGCTATTATCTTTTTCCGGACAGGGCCACGACTATTTTTTTTTTTTTTTTTTTTTTTTTTCAGTCTCGAGATGGATTCGGCGATTTCTGAAATTTGGCAAAATACTACTCAGTCTTTGATCTTGTTCTGGCGTTGTTGTATCTGTTGCGTTGATCTGTTGGTTGTATGGTGCAAGTAGTGGTATCTTGGGCTCTATGCTGTCACCTATGGAGTGAAAAAATTTTCATCTACATGAATGATCAGGTGTGCAAGAGCTGGCAGACCACACTGATAACAGCACTGGTGATTATATTACTTGAGGATTGAGGGTATAGTAATTGAGGGAGTTAATTAGTGTTTACTGATAGTGCAGTGAGTGATTCATGAATCATGATTCAGACTGACAGACAAAGCAGCACCAGACCAGATCGAGGCAACATATACACTAGCTGACTGGCAGTCCATCATTCAATATCTGTAGACTGTAGTCGTCTGTTGATGCTGTTGATCAAGCTGCTCTGTCTACCCAGTTACCGGCAACTGAAAGATGGAGAACAAGAGAACAAGGCTAGTCACAGTGCTCACCGGTCGTCTTGCATAGCACATACCACACAGCGAGCCAAATTAAGACCAGTTGCCTCACAGCAGCAGATACGATAGACAGATTTCCCGGGGTTACCCTGTGAGTGATGGTGGTGTCTGGATGTAAAGTGTAGGACGGCAGAATGGCTCCTTATCGCAGCTAGTCAACGTCGATAGTCATAGAACGGCAGTTCATGGACACGCTACACAGAGATACACAACATTCTAGAAGAGCAAACACTTGAACGGCCCAGAATCCAGATGCTCCACCACCAAACAGGCTCAAGCTGCTCAAAGCTGCCTGTCCTCTCCTTCCCTCAACATGAATCCAACAATAGCAGCCAGCTCGCCAGCTTCCAAAAAAACCACGGTACGCGCCACACCCGGCGAATTTATATCACTTTTAATACTGCCCTGTCTCTTTTCTCTTTAATTCTATGTGCCAAAAATTTATTTCTCTTCAAACAATAGAACTACAATTAACAGTCTTCAAGTGTTCAAGTGGTTGCATTTCCCTCATATGGAAACGTCTATCTTGCTAACTCTACAATTGTGTCAGTGTGTCAGCTTGTCTCTTGCAAAAATTTTCATCCTGATTCCTGAATCCTAGTGATAGATCATCTATACTGATCATCGATCATAAGGCCCTGGAATTGGATCCTCATTCTAATATCAATAATTATTTGATGAAACTGATCATGACGGGCTTTCAACGTCACTATAGTAGTAGCCAAGTCACTTATACACCGTGCTCTAGCTTGATTGAAAATTTTGCACTTCAATTGATTACAAGCTGAATATCGATAACGTTGTCTGATTTGTTAACCCTTATTTTGCAATCATCATATCATCATGATTCATTTTATAAAGCTAATCAATCTTACGATCAATATGGGATTTTAATTAATGAGATCATCTTCTTGAATAAAATACTTCATTCGATATGATATGTGATCAAGTGAACGCTGAAGAGACATTTCACATACTTATCATGATCAACTAGACTAAGATCATCATCAAATATACTCACCTTCTCACCATATAATCATGGATCAAACTTTGTAAGAAGAGAATGATATGTTGATTGACCCCCCACGTATGATCAGCTAGTTACAAATATTCACAAAGCTAGTGCTGGCTGCTCATGATACAGATCTCACTTCATGAATCTTGATCAATTTCAGTATAAATATTCTCATAAACTAGTAACAAGGCTCAGAGATTATAGCCTTGTTTTATATCACACATCTTTGACAGCTCTCTACTCTCTAGCCTGAAATTTGAATGTTATGTGTCAATTCAAATTGTTCAAACGCGACTTGCACGTCTATAAATTTGAAGCTTTGTTTACTTTTGGCCCGATTAGGAAATCTTATTAGGCACAGCACAAAAAAAAAATCACAACTTCAAACCATGTGTAGACTTTTAAAAATAGTGTCATCAAATTATTCGTTCGTGTCAAGCTTAAACTTATACTTCTTGATCAACAGCTGTCTTTATAATCTATCAACAATACCCTTTGATTCTTATTAACGAATCCACAAATATACCCCTTTACAAATACTTTAAAGCTTAATCTATAACCACAAATTACAATATCTATAAACTGAAGATTATAATAGCAACAATGTCTGATCATCAACAACAACAGCAACAACAGCAACAACAGCAACAACAGCAACAACAGCAACAACAGCAAGATCCTGCTTTACAACCTTTACATCCTATCCTAAACAACAGACAGAATGTAAACAAGGCAAGAGTCCATCAACTGGCCATGCATCAGTAAGTTAATGAATCATATATTCATCTTTTAATTTTCATCTTTTACAAAACTTAATGAACTTCAGAAACTAACTTCTATCTTAGAAAATTACAATATGTCTCCCCATCTGATCAAAAGGAAAACATGAGTCCTACTTCAAAGAAATTATTGGATCATAAATCAAAACAATACTACAAGTAAGTTAACAAATATACTAATAGTTTCAAGCTATTCTCTTGATGATCCGTTTCTACCCCCCTTTTTGTTCACTAAATCAATTCAAATCATAATACTAACAAACAAACTATATAAGAAACCCTATCAAAAGATTGTCAGCATTAAGATTAGTGGAAGCTTCTAATGAAAACAATTCAAACGTCAGTGACTCGATCAAATCATTAACTCAAGACTAAGAAATTAATCTTATGTTCTTTGATTGATATTGTTAAGGTGAATTTACTGGTGTTGGATGAAAAGAGTTGTCAGATCTACTTTGAAATGATATACTGAGGTTATGTTCATGTTATTTTGAAGTTAGTCTTCCCCCAGTTTTAAATTAGAAATATTTGATCAAGCACTATGATTGGATGTTAATAACTTCAAGGTCCAAATATTGGTGTCTTAGACTAGATAATTATGGACTATTTATTGAATCAGCTCTAAGAATTGATGTTATTAGGAAAGAATATGTGGGTATGTGTGTGTGTTTTTGTTTATTTGTGTTTTTCTCTCTCGAAATGGGTTCAAGTACTACTAGAGTACTCTTATTATATGTTGGTGTTGTACCTCATCTATTCCAGACCTAGTAGCCCTATATTATATACCACGTGTTTTTTCTAAAGCCCTAATCTGATTAAAAATAAATTGTGACTGCGAAAATTATTTTTTGGTGTCCGGAGTTTTATAACCCAAACAATCTTTTTTTTTTGGGAACCTATCTTCAATCAATTTAACGATATATTTACATAGACTCTTCTTTTGTTATTTACAAACAGGTATCCAATTTATCAATAAATCAATAGTCAAAATGGGTAGAGGTCCAAAGAAGCATCTTAAGAGATTAGCAGCTCCATCCCACTGGATGTTAGACAAGTTAAGTGGTACTTATGCTCCACGTCCATCTGCTGGTCCTCATAAATTAAGAGAATCATTACCATTGATTGTCTTTTTAAGAAACAGACTTAAATATGCTTTAAACGGTCGTGAAGTTAAGGCTATCTTAATGCAAAGACATGTTAAGGTTGATGGTAAAGTCAGAACTGAAGCCACCTTCCCAGCTGGTTTCATGGATGTCATCTCATTAGAAGCCACTAATGAAAACTTCAGATTAGTCTATGATGTTAAAGGTAGATTTGCTGTCCACAGAATCACTGACGAAGAAGCTTCATATAAATTAGGTAAGGTCAAGAAGGTCCAATTAGGTAAGAGAGGTATTCCATACGTTGTTACCCATGATGGTAGAACTTTAAGATACCCAGATCCATTAATCAAAGTTAACGATACCGTTAAGATTGACTTGGCTACTGGTAAGATCACTGATTTCATCAAATTTGACACTGGTAAATTAGTTTACGTTACTGGTGGTCGTAACTTGGGTAGAGTTGGTGTTATCACCCACAGAGAAAGACACGATGGTGGTTTCGATTTAGTTCACATCAAGGATAGTTTAGATAACTCATTCGTTACCAGATTATCAAACGTTTTCGTTATTGGTGAACAAGGTAAGCCATACATTTCATTACCAAAGGGTAAGGGTATTAAGTTGACCATTTCTGAAGAACGTGACAGAAGAAGAGCTCAATAAATAATTTAACATAAAAAATTATTGTTACTATCTTGCATTTTGTTTCAAATATTAATGACTTAAAAAAATTTAATTATAATTTATAATGCTATTACAAATAAAAATTATAAATAAAAAGGTGATGTTGTTAGAGAGCTGTGTGTTGAAGGATTTTGTCCTGTGTATGAAAGAAAAAAAGGAATGATTGAAAATGGTTTCTTTCTCATTTATTATTATATGTGTGCTTTTTTTTTGATTAAATTTAGAAATTAAATATAGTAGCTTTTCGAATTTACACTAGCATCAATTAACTCAACATGAGTGACTAGTACATATATATTGTTATTCGATGATTGTTCAAAATGTCTATAGAAACTCAATAGTGTATTCAACTCGAGAGCCAGCTCTTGAGTACATAACGTATCGTGAGTCATGATCATCTTCCCATCAAAGTCGATCAACAGGTGTTATTGGGTAATCAAAACCAGTTTGTTGATACATAATCTCTTAACAACTCACCTGTAGGTTTCCCACCATACAATTGAGCATCACTAGAGTCCCATTCTTTTGATTCAACAATTTGTGATCTTCCATTCAAATCATTCAATGCCTTCAAGATGTAATTTTCAATAAAGCTATAATAAACAACGTCAATCAATCCATCATCATCATTCTCTTCATTAGAGTTATATGATTGTATAACATTTGGAGAAGGATGGAAATCTAAAGCTTTATGGATTACATCATCACCATCACAACCAAAATCATCTCTTGTGACATAACCTTCTTTTAAGATCAGATCTGGATCATGTTCAATCTCATTACATGAATCTTCAAACTTTTCAAATGATGATTCTTTATTACCAATCATCAGTTCATTCAGTATAAACTTTGAATTTTCATCCTTCTTAATTTTTGATTGAGATTCAAGTGAAGCCATATTTATGAAAAATGGTTGTCTATTCAAATAAGGTTCTAATTTCAATGCCAATTCTTTTGGAACCTTTGGTATAACATTCCAATCATTTTTAAATGGAGATACAATGAATTCTGTATCAATTGTGAAATTCCCCTTGTATAAATCATATCTAACACTTCCAGAGTTGACAAGAATGATTCTATTAGATGATGGATTTAATGATGAAGATGAAGGTTCTAATGTTGGTAAGATTGAAGTGTTTAAGAATGTATAAAGATTTGAAGGATGACCGATTGGGTATTGATTCATGAAAAAAGAATTTGGAACATAACCATAACTAAATGTTAAATTGAAAGCTGATCTTAAATCTTTGATTTCATTTGAAATTGAGAGTCCAAATTCAGTATCAAATTTTGTTGATGTTGATGTTAATGTTTCTGAATCTTTTTTGATATCACTTGTATCTGAATGATGCATAAAACTCTCTCTATTGAAATCAATATATCTTCTACTAAATATCTTTTTAGAATCTTCAATACCAAGAGTTGAAGATGATGATGAAGATGATGAATTGATTGATAACCAACCAACAGTTTCACAATATCTACCACTTTGTAAACCTGAAGAATATGAATCAAATGAAGTGAAATCTCTTATATGAGAATGACCACCAAAATATTGTATAATTGTTGATGGGAATAATCTTCTCAATGTGATATGTAACATGAGTAATTCATCATCATCCATATCACGATTTGAAATTGGAATATGACCAAAGATGATAATATAATCAACATCATTATTCTTTGAATGCTTTTCAGTTAAATCTAAGAACCAATCTTGCTTCATAACCTCCATTATTGGAGTAACTCTTGCCTTTTCATTTGATCTTTTAAAGTTGAACATGAATGAAAGAGCCAATATTTTAGATTTTGTATTCTTTGTTTCAAAATATCTATATCTATTAGCAAATGGTATCCAATTGTTATCATTATTGATATCATATTCAACATTTGAACTTATATAATGATCACCATATACTTCAACACCTAATTTATATTCTAAATCAGTCAATTCAGGTAAATATAATTCATGATTACCCAATGTGATCAAATCATATTTCTGATAGTTGAATATTGGAGTTGAGTTCAATCCATTTGGAGTGGAAACGTCACAAAGACCATTCCCATCATGTTTATCACCCGTATCAACTCTTCAGATCGGTATTGATATTGTTAGTAAATGTAATTAATGCAATGATAAGAACAAAGATTGATAACAAAATTAATCAAGCAATTCAACGTACAGTAGCAAGTCAACATCTTTTGAATCAGCTATGTTGTGCATGTGATGAGAGAATGATACAAAATCACCCCAATCAGCACTGTATTGCCTCTGATTTAAATGGCCAGCATACCATCCATGAGTATCTGTGGTGGCAAGGAAGTTCAAATCTCCCCAAACCAAGTCCCTGAACTGCGAATGCTTTGGCGGTTTGATGTGTGGTTGTTGCTGTGGAGTGAAGTAGTTCAGCAGCGTTATCCATTGTGAGATAATCATAGTGTAATCCTTTCTTTTTTGGCTGATCAGTTGTTTTTGTGAATTGATATGGTTCTTTCTTTGTTTCTTTGATTAATTGTTGATTTGGTTGATTTTTGAGAATGGCACATTTCTGTGGTGTTCGGATGTATAAATGTGGATCCGTCTTTTTAGCAAATTACCGGATTTGTCATAACTCTTAACTATTGAATTAAATATTACAATTCATCGATCCATGGGCAACCGTGCTAGACTCTAGTGAAGAGAGTTGGCTGAGAATGGCTCTATCTTCTTGGTAGAATATCATCTGTGATTCCTTCACAATCACCGGGTTTAACACCCAAACAGGAAATCGCAAATCAAGACTTTATTATGGCTGAAGATCTTTCTTTATTTCAATATCTCAATATCTCAGTATCTCAGTATCTCAGTATCTCAGTATCTCAGTATCTCAGATCTCAGAATTTCAATATATATATATGGTAGCTCATCCACAACTTCAAATTGCACAATATGATATTACAACAGTCAGACTAAATGACCATCAACAAGGAACCATTCTTGGGCATTCTCCAGGTGCCAACCACCTTCCACAGACCTGTTGGTGATGTCGGTAATTTAGAAACATGGAAGATTCCTGTCAAAATCAGGGTTGTTATTGAGTCTCAAGAGGATGTTGTGAGAACTTCAACACATTACAGCGATTCCTTTATTGAGGCATGGGTAGCTGCTGCCAACGAACTAGTTGATGAAGGTGCCATTGCTTTGATAACTTCTTGTGGGTTCTTAGCTACAATGCATCCAATATTACAAAAGAGATTATCTGTTCCAGTGGGTACTTCTTCATTATTACAGATCCCAATAGCTCAAAAATTGATACCAAATGGTAAAGAAATCGGTATCTTGACATTTGATGATGAGAATTTGAGTACTGTTCATCTTGAAGCAGTTGGTATTAATGATCCAAATTCAATCCCAATAGCAGGTGTTGAACATGATGGTAACTTTCAAAGAATATTAAGAAATGGTCAAGAATTTGATTTCAAACAGATCGAAGATGATGTTGTTAATGCTACTAAAAAGTTAATCAAGGAAAATCCAAACATTGGTGGTATCTTATTAGAATGTACAAATATGCCTCCTTATAAAAATGCTATTTATAAGGCTACTGGATTACCAATTTGGGATATCATTACATTAGGTAACTATCTATATGCAAGTTCACTACCACAATCATATGAATAAATGTATAATCTTATAGACATACAGACTAATTATTCAATTAATTTCAACTTTTCTTTCAAGATCTTGCTTTGAAAACTTCAAATCATCATCATTCATCAATATTTGATCATAATAACTACTTTCACCAGTCCTGACTTTCCCAATCTTATTAATATCATTATAATCTTTTGGATTTCTCCATTTAAATTTCTCAATATAATCATTTGAATTTCCTTCAATAACATCAATTACAAATTGTCCTAATACTGGTAAAAATTTAAATCCATGACCAGAACCACCAGTCACTAATAAAAGATTTTTCTTTAAGGGGACCTTATCAATAATGAAATCATTATTTATAGTATCAGTATACCATAATAAACAAGTCTTTGAAATACCAAATTCAACAAGATCTGGTAAAAATACTTTAATGAAATCTTTTGTTGAATTGATTAATGATTTTGATATTCTATATTCTGGAGGTGAAGAATTTGAAGTTAATGGAATTGAAATGGTTGAACCATTGATATTCATTGGATTTGAATATTTTTGTTGTCTTGAAACTATTTTAACATAACCATTTGTATATGGGAATATACCAAATCCACTAAATTTCTCACGTTCTCTTGTATATCCACTTCTCCAACTAATTATTGGTAAATTCTTTGGTGAATATTTATCAATTAAATCCTTTCTATCATCTGGGATTTTAATTAGGATAACATTCCCTGTATGTGCTTCACTAAGACCTTGTAATTCATTTGGTAACAAACTTGAAGACCAAGGACCAGCAGCCACAATTGTAAGATCAGCTTTATGATGTTTATCATCATTTGTGATAACTCCTCTAATGTCATTATTGTTTGATTCATTAGTCAATAATGATTTAACTTTACCTTGACCTTCACCAGTTATGAATTTAACACCATTATCTCTCAAAAATTTATGAACATAAAGACAACAATTTGAGGCATATAATAATCCAGAAGTAGTATCAAGAACACCACTAATATTTTCAAATAAAGGATTTGAAATGATATCTAATGGATTTAATTTATTTTGCCAATTCTCTTCATTAGCTCTATTAATATCATCAATTGAATTAATATCAAATTGAGTATGTCTTAAATTTGAATTTGTAAAACTTTTTAAAGTATTTAATTCATCTATTGTTAAATCCTTTGAATCATTTAATCTTATTAACCCACAATTATCAATAATTTTTAATCCATTTGTTATATTATAAATAGATTTCAATTCATTTGAAGATAATTTTGATAATTCATTATCCCAATTTATGAAATGAGATTTACTCTTTAATGATAATCTATGATAATAATCTTTTTCAGCATAATAAGCTCTAAAGACTTTATTTATATCCGCACTTGCAGTATCAGCACCATTTTCGAAGACATAACCTAGTTTATAAAGATCTAATCGATCAAAGATTGTTATCTCTTTATATCCATTCTTAACTAGATGAAGAGCAGTGGAAAGACCAAAGACCCCTGAACCCACAATAATGACTGAACTGTGTTTTGATATCAACGGTTTTGGTGTAGTCTCTGCTGTATTCAAATCATCACCTTGGTCATTGTTGATGGATGAGTTGGCCACATTTTTATTGTTATTTATCTCGTTAATTGTCATTTCTCCTTGGTTCTTTGTTCTTTGTTCTTTGTTTCTGAAGATGAAAATAAAGGCATAGATGGTGATGGTGATGGTGATATAACAAGGAGTGCCAGAGTGTATAGTATATGTAATGGAAATGGTTCAACCAAGACCGCAGCAGATCTTTGTCAAGTCATAAAAGGGAAAGCGCAGTTCCAATCAGGCATTATCTCCATCAGCCATAATGTGAAAGTTGGTGGTTATGAAGCCCTGGTCTTTTCATTTTTGGCTGTTTTTTGACAAAAAGGTGAGGCTGAAGGTGTGGATGATGGCTTGATGATGATGTGTATATTGTGTATGATGTTTGTATGTGGCAATTGGTTTGATATCCTCTTTTCAGCTCTGAAATATCTTGAAATCTGACATTTTTGTGGTTTTGTTAGAAGTTCAGATTTCAAATTCTCATAATATTGACATAACCAGGATGAGATATTCTGAGATATTCTGAGATATCGCAAGGGCCTTCCTGTAATTAACTCGAGTGATTTTGTGTCAAAGTTGTTATCGCAGCATCGCAGCAGTCCAGTTGAAACTTGATTGTATTGACGCTTTCCTCTTCTGAACTGGCAATTGTGGCAGGCTTGTTAGCGCTTCTTCTTCAATAAATGAGGTATAATGCTCAAGCCCTGAACCCTGAATCCTCAAAATAGGTATATAAAACCCACAATTTGTGCCAATCTCTGCTGTGCTTCTTCTCAGTTCACTAGTATAACACTTTAAAGATGGTCTCAAACACAAAAGATGAAAAGGATATCCAAATAGTGGAAATCCACTCTGGAAGTGATGCCAAATCAGACACTGAAAAGAATGCTGTCACAATCAAACCAAGAGAAGCTGATTTCACTTTAGATCTTATGGAAAAATATGAAGATGATGCTGGTGAATTGACTCTTCAACTAGAAAGAAAGTTGAAGATCAAACTATGGACAAAAGTATTTCCAATGATCTTTGTTGTCAATTTCATCTTATTCTTGGATAAAAATGCAATGGGTTATAGTAATTTATTAGGACTTTGGAAAGATTGTGGTTTGGATCAACAAAAATATAACAATTTACAAACAATCTTTTATGTTGGTTATACAGTTTCTGAAATCCCAAGTCATTTCATTTTTCAAAAGATTAGAATGTCAAGATATATTTCTGGTGTTACTTTAATTTGGTCATTTACTTCTTTAATTCAACTAACTTGTAAGAACTTTTCAGGTTTAGCTGCTATTAGATTCATCTTAGGTTTATTTGAAAGTGGTGTAACACCTGCTATTCAACATACTGTTGCAATGTTTTTCACTCCAGAAGAACAAGCCATTGTTCAACCTTTATTTTGGATCAGTTGTTTAGCTCAAGGGATTCCTGGTGGTCTTGTTGCTTATGGTACTCAATACGTTTCTGGAACAAGTCCATGGAAAGTTTATTGGTCAATCATTGGTGGTCTTTCATTTGTCGTATCTGTTTGTTCATTCTTCTTTTATCCAGATAATCCAGCTACTTATAATCAATTAACTATTCATGAACGAGTTCATGTTATTAAAAGAATTAAAAAGGTAACAAATTCATCAATTGAACAAAAGACAATCAAGAAAGAACAAGTTTATGAAGCATTAAAAGATCCAATCACTTGGTTATTTAGTATCTTTTGTCTTTTAAACATGCTTTGTAATAATATTAGTTTCCAAAGTACAATCATTTATAAACAATTAGGATTTAATAATCTTCATTCAACATTAGTATCAGTGGCATCATCTGGTTGGAGTACAATTGCATCAATTGCTGGTTCAATTTGTTTAACAATCTTTAAAGCTCAAACTGTTCATGTTTCAACTGCTTTTTCATTAGTTGCATTATTAGGTGGATTATTATGTGTTTGTTTACCATTAAAAGATTCTTATGGTATGCTTGCTGGTATCTTTTTAACAAATTGTAATGGTATCAGTTATATTGCATGTTTTAGTCTTGCACAATCCACTGCTGCAGGTTATACAAAGAGATTAGTAAGAACAATTGTTTGGGCAATGAGTTATGGAATTGTTAATCTATTTGCATCACAAATTTGGAGAGCAAAGGATAAACCTCGTTATTATTTAGCTTGGAGTTTACAAATAGTATTATCTTGGTTTTGTTCTCCAATAATTTTACAAATCATTAGATATATCTTGAACAAAAGAAATAAGGAAAGAAGACAATATTTACAAGATATTGCAGATGGTTTGATTGAAGATGAACAAGGTTATGTCACCAAGATTGATGATGATAATGTTGAAGTTAAAGTTCCTGTTGATATTTCAATGTTGGACTTGACTGATCTGGAGAACAAGAAGTTCATCTATCCTTTATAATCTTTAACCTTTGTCATGTTATTGTTTTAGCTAATTAATTGCTCTAGTACTAGACTCTTTTGTAGTGATTATCAAACATCATCAGAAATAACGAAAATGCTGTATAAATTGATAAATTGATGTAAAAATGTTTTGTCCCGATTGGGAGAATTAAAAAAAAAGTCACGTGAATTTATTTTGAAATAAGCTCACTCAAATATTTGATCTATCAGTTTCATAAACCGTAGTATGGTGTATATCATAGACGTTTGTAATATTTATATGATCAAAATTCAACTGATCATGAATTTTGAATATGTTTTGATCATGAATATATTTAATTTTGGAAATTATTATTTTTGAGTATACCTGAATAACTTTGGATGGTGCTGCTTTTATTCTGAACACCAAAATTTCGATATATTATATTTTTATTAATTGCATTATTCTTTAATTATACACTTAGAAGTAATCCAGTCAACTTCTCCAAGTTTGATATTGGAGATAACATCTAGACTAAGTTGTACAATACTCTTTACTAGATTCTTTTACCCCTTCTTTTAGCGCTCCATGCTTCATTTCTGGATGTTGAAAATCCTACCTTATAACTGGAATATGATGAGATCACTTCAAAATAATGATAGACATTAACAGAGATTAAGGTCTAGTTCACCATTAAGACACTAATATCTGAAAATGTACTAAGCTGAAAGAGATACAAAAAAAAAACAGAAATGAGATACCAAAAAATACAAGTAATATAATCATAGATTTCTAAAAGGCAGAAAATAATTCTATTTACTATATACAGCCATTCAAAATTAGATATAGTGCTAAATCACTTTTTAACAGCAATTACCTTTTCATCAAATCTAACAGATTTTCTTCTTGGTTTATTTTCACCATCTTCTAATCCGTCTGGAATTTCTAATTCAAATTCTTCATTGGAATTGTTATTAAGCATTTCAGAAATAGCTTGCTTTGAATTTAAACCTTTATTACTACCACCAGAACTTGATTTTCTTCTTTGATTTGATTTAGCATCTGATTTACATTTGTTACAAGAACAAATAAATCCCCAATTGACTCTTAATTCTCTTTGTCTTTGAGCCAATTCATGAGATGGATTAACATATGTTGTTGTTAATTCTTCACTTGCTTTGATATCTCTCTTAGCATAGATTTTAATACCATCAGTTCTCTTTATTCCAAATTTAACATCAACATTTGGATCACAATTATGATTTAAATGTGATTGAATCAAAAATAATGAACTTTGAATATTATTAATATTATAAGTACCAAGATGGGTTAAATATTCTTCATAAGTAATATTATCTAATGGGAAACAATCATTAAATAACTCAAATCCTTCCCTCCATAAAGTTTCTTGCTGTTCTTTAACAAATAATGCACCACCACCATTATTATTATTATCAAAACTACCACCAACACCAGATGAATCAATTGCCTTATATCTGATTTCTTGACTTACTTTGGCCATGGCATCAAATTGTTTGGAAAGGACACCAGTCTTATCTGTTATACAATAGGCATGAATAATACCAACGGCAAATGCAGCATTCCATTTATTCTCAAAACAATATTTTTCATATTTTAACCAAGATGAAGAAATAATTTGCTTTTTTGATTTCTTTGTAGTATTATCAATATAGATATTATGTTTAAATAATTGATGTAATTTATCAATCTTTTTACAATTAACTGAACACCAAACATCAGAACAAACATTACAATCAAGACCTCTAATTGCAGATTTACTTGTGAATAATGAAGTTCCACAATATGTACAAGCCTTTGAAGTTTTCACTAAATTGAGATGATCTAATGGAGGAACATAAAACAATGCACTATCTTCTTCCCAAATCAAATCACCAGTCTTGAAAGAAGTGTTGGCATATAAACCTTTACCTCTATTTTTGGTGAATTGTAATCTGATATTCTTGGGTAGTTTCAAATCTGGGGTTTCCTTTGATGTGATTTGATTAGCATAAGTGAATTTCTCAGCAGAATTCAACAAATTGAACTGTTTCAACAATGTCTTCAATCTCTTCTCACTCAATGACCAAGTTGGGTTTCTTTCTTTGACGAGGGCATGTAATTTACCAATTCCTAAATCTTCAGTATCTGGATCTTGTTTCCACAATTTGACGACATCCTCAACGACTTGACGTTCATGAGGCACTATTGGTTCAGTCGGTGTTTCGACATGGTCGTTTATGTCCAAGATCTCAATGTTTGGAGTAGCCATAATGAAAGTAGATCAAAATTTCTAACAGTTAAAGAGTTTGGCAATGATTTGATGATTTTTAGTTATGTCCAGTTGACATGAAAAATTTTAATTTTTTTTCTCGAGGAAACTATTTTGGAGATTTTTACACAATTTTGAAATGTTTAAGCAAACAATATTGCAACGAACTGTAGTACACAGAAGAGTAGGAATCACGTTCGGTATAGTATATTAGAAGAAGAAAACGATAGTAATTGTCAATCCAGAAAAAAAATTAAAAAGTAGAAGCATATAGAAATTCATAAAGAATAAGGAGTACAAAAAAATTAAATGATATGTGTCAAACAACGAATAATCAATCATCATCTTTATCCTTACCCTTACCCTTATGGAACAGATCATCAAAGAAATCCTTGATGTCTTCTCCAATATCTTCCATTTCTTCCATCACATCTTCTCCAAAATCCTCCAAATCTTCAAGGAATCCTTCCTTATCGTCATCGTCATCATCCTTGTGATCACCCTTATTTTTGCCCTTCTTGTCATCTCCCTTTGTCTTGCCCTTCTTGTCATCTTTCTGATCACCTTTATCCTTCCCCTTCTTATCTCCATCTTTATCCGTTTGTGTATCATCAGTCTTGGTATCATCAACTTCATCTTCAACATCTGGTACAATTGTCGGTACTGTCTCTGGAGATTCTGTATCAGATGTAGTTTCAATAGATGAAGAAAAACTTGTAGATTGTGATAAAGGTGAAGGTGAAAGTGATGATGATGATAATGGTTGTAGTGTTGTTATTATCTTATCATCTTGTTCTTTCAAATGAGATCTATATAATACATCATAAGTTGAATTTTTATCTAAGATTCCACCCAATTTGAATGAAACACCTGGATAATTTGAATCATCTTGCCAATCATCATCAATTGAATTATTGATATTGAATATATTTGAAGTTCCATTATTTTCAGAAGGTTTAATGTTTAAAGTATCACATAAGATATTATAAACCTCAATATTCTGAAATGGTTCAATTTTTTTATTGATCATTGATTTTGAATGGAAATAAGGACCATTTGCTAAAAAGATTGATCTCATTAAAGTTTCTGAATTATTATAACCATGAACACCGATTGGAGTAAATATTCCATCCTTCTTTCTATCTAACTCTTCATGAGTAGTTATTACATAACCAACATCAGGAACAATCCAAATTGGAGCTAATCTTTCATAATATTTTGAATCATTAAATTCACCACCAAAGATCCATTCCTTTGGTAAATCTTCTCTCAAATATATTTGATAATGATTATCTTCATTGTTAGAAGATGAAGATGATAGTAATAATTCTTGATAAATTTCATCAATTGAAAATTGAGGAAATGGTCTCAAACCAAATAGGGGGAAACCATCAACATGTTGAATTTTTGAAGTAGTATCATTTAATAAATCATCAAAAAAGATTAATCTATTATTATTAATTGGAGCCATACCATGATCAGAAACAATTACTAAATTAATAAGATTTGTTAAATTTCTTTCATGAATGGCAAAAGTCAAATTCCCAATAAATTTATCAACATATTTTAAACCAAATTCTAATTCCTCACCATAAATACCATGTTGATGACCAATTGAATCTATTGTTGGAACATAACCAATAATTAATTCAGGTCTTTCATCAAGTTGATCAATATCAATCCAATCAATGATTCTCTTTAATTTCAAATCTAAAGTTTCAGACCCATTAAATTTATCAAATTCACTTGGATTCAAACCTTTACCAAAATCCACCTCACTTCCTGGATACATATGAACAACAGATTTAATATTTTGTAATTCAGCAGTTGACCAAATTGGTTCACCACCCCAATATTGTTTATCATTAATTGATAAATCTGGTATCACATTAATGAATTGTTTATTTAAGATTGGATCAAAAAAAGTATTTCCAACAATACCATGATATAATGGATAAAGACCCGTTATCATTGACCAATGATTTGGGAAAGTTGAAGTTGGGAATGAAGGAATCATATGAGGAGTACCAAAATTTTGAATAAACATCTGATGAAGATTTGGAGTTAATTCCTCTGAAATATAATGAGGATGGAAGCCATCAAGTGATAAGAAGATTGTTGTTGGATTGAAGGTATGTGTACCGTTGAAATAGGTTTGTTTTGTGTTGTTGTCATTGTTATTGTTGTTATTATTGTTGTTGTTACTATTCTTTCTAAAGGCATTTAGTAGTACTGATAAGACAATGACTATTATGATCAAGATGAAGGCAATAAAGTATATGTAGTAAGTCTTGATAAAATCCAGTATCTGAGTGTATTTGTAATCTCTCTTTCTTCTTTGGAAGAACTCTTCATCAGTCAAGTCGAATGAATCTTGATCATCGTCATGGATAAACATGGTATTGTTATTGTTGTTGGTAGCATTTCTGGCACGTTCATCCAGTTCTATGCCAATGCCATTTGCAACTGCGCTGTATGCCTTGCTTGATTTGAAGGGATATGAGGGCAATATGGATTTCAATTTGCTGAATATGCCACTGTTGTTGTTGTTAAACAAAGGATGGTCGTTGTCCAGGTCGAAATCGTCTCTGAAGACCGCAGCATTGTCTGTTGCTTGATTGGAGAGGAAGTCATCATCATCATCAAGATTTGTGACAGGAAAGTCGACTGCGTGGCCCAGCGAGGACATTGGCTGTTTTGTTAAGATGGTTCAAATGGTTGATGTGTTTAAAGTGTTAAGATGGTTCAAGTGTTGCCTTTGTTAAAATGTTAGACGCCCTCAGAAATTATTTGAATTCAAAATTTGGAGAAGTTACCCGGAATTTTTGGATTTTATTATATTCTTCTATTCTTTTATTCTTCTTTAACTTGAACTTGAACTTGAACCATGTAGCAGATCAGAAGCCAGAGGAACACCAGTTTAAAGGGCAGTACAGACAAGATAGACGGACAGACTACCAAAACAGCAATCGCAACAACGACCAGAGCATCGCACTTGTCCACACTTGTTTATCTCAAGTCCACTCACTTACCGCTGAACAATGTCAAGTCAACCAAGAACTGCTGCTTTCGCTACCAGCAACAACAATGCTACAAACAACGATAAAAACATCCTTTCTGCCATCACAGAGACTCCATACATCACTGATATTTATCCAGCAGCCATTAATAACGTCGTTATCCCAGATGTCCCACCAGCTGATATTTCTGCCAGCTTAACGCAGAATGCTAATATTACCAACACAAATAACCTATTAAATACTAATTTGGATCATGTTAACCAATCCACTTTTGATCATGTTGATGTCCCTGATAAGCTTCATAACGTTATCAGTAATACTGGTTGTTCTGGAAATCCTTTAGCTGAACATGTCCCATTCAATTCAAGAAACATCTCAAACCATAAAAGACTCAACCATAAAAGACTCAATCATAAACACCATCACAACACAATAGTTTTGGATCGAGTCACCGCCAGAAAGATGAAATATTTTCAAAAGAGGTGGGAATGAGGAGCTCACTATAATCCACTCACTTCAAACATTCCAAGCGATGATGACGAAATAGTCTTGGATCCAGACACCCACCAGAAAGATGGAAATGTTCGAAAAGAGATGGGAAGCAAAACAACGGCTTCATCGATAATTGGATTCTTGAGACTTTCAAACTGAAATCCATAATCTACACCAAATGGTGATCAGTCAAACAAAAAGAATCAGTAAATCATACATTAACTAATCAATTTATAGCTATCAAGTTCCTATAAATAATTAGGCTAATTAGGTTAAATTATAAGTGAGCAAAGCAGAGATCAACAAGATCTTGCATGTAATTGGCAAATGTTACATGGCCAAACACCTCATTTTGGTTATTGGTGATTAATGAGGATATAACTAGTGTCGACCAATCAAATAAAGAGAAAGCTCAATTGACTAAATTTCAATAACTAGAGATGTAAAAAAATATAAGTTGGATATCAATGCGGTTCTGAAAGTCCAATGACTAGTCCTAATTTTGTCTACATTCATATGATATGATTAGTACACTAGTGGGTGTAGTCAACTTCATGCTTGGCATTTGTGCTTCTTTGTTGTTGTGTCTGTTTTGATATTTTGATATATTTTGATGTTTACAAAGCTAAGTTAGTTATAGGTTATTATAACATATTCAATCAATCGTTAGGATCCATTATGAAAATACTACAGACGAGCATTGTACTTGAGAATTTCAAGTCGTACACCACCAACACACTGGGTCGATCTGTAGTCGTACTTGGCTGTAGGCTTGACCTCCTTTTGGGGCAGCACAGTCTCTCCTTCTTGTGGTATCACCAGCTCTTCTTCTTCTTCTTGTAGCAGCATGCTGTTATTGTTATCATCGTTATAATTATTATCATTATCATTACCAATATTAGCAACATTACTGGTCTTTTTGGGCCTTCTGATCATCAGCCTGTTAGTCCAGTACTTCTGTCGCTGTATATGTAATTTAATCTTGTATTTCTCATTCTCCACAATCTTCTCAATGGCCCTGGTGTTGTTCTTGCTCTTGCTATTCATACTAGCAGCATTGGACTCAAACGTACTAAGAAGTAGGAAATCATTCGAGTTTAAAATGGATATCAGATCATCTCTAATCAGTGCCAAAATCTGATTAATCATCTTATTGGAAAGAGTAATGTTGGAAGAATAGTTCAAATTGATAAGTGTCTTATGGTTCTTAGTCTGATATGATGGAATTGAGGTCAAATTAGTCGATGTAGATGCTGTTGATGTTGATGCTGAAGATAATAGCTCATTTTCATGTTGAAGATTCGATTTCAATGCAGATTTGTTGATGAATATCTTCACTTTCAAAGACGTTGAAGGCGTCAACTTGACAAACGTTGTTCTTTTGTTATAACTTAGTTAGTCACTTGTAGTCATTGATTAGACTGTCATACGAAGTGTAGGTACTCACATTGGGGCCATCTTTTGATCGCTTTGAAGATGTTTTAATAAGGAGAAAAAAATAGATTCGGTATTAATCTTTTTCCATAAATTCATAAATTAATTCAACTACAAAATCACAAAATCAACAAACAAACAACAAACAAACAAGCTAACCAACAATCAAGCTAACAAACACAGAATGCATTCACATCATAGTCATAGCGGAGAGTATGTGGCACATGCAAGTGATACACTAGAGGAAATAGTGGCACAGGCGTCCAAATTGGGGTTTGATACCTTTTGTATGACTGAACATATGCCTAGAATTGATAACAAGTTTTTATATCCAGAAGAAATTGAACAAAACATTGATTCAAATCAATTAAATATTAAATTTAATCAATATTATAATCATGCTAAGTTGATTCAAAGGAGAGAATTACAAAATAATAATCATACAAAATATTTGGTTGGTCTTGAAGTTGAAGGTATAAATAGTGAACATATTGATTATTGTTTCAATAAGTTAATAAATGATGGTTATAAAGTTGATATGATTGTTGGTTCAATTCATCATGTTTTAGAAATTCCAATTGATTTTGATAGATCTCTTTGGCTTAAAGTTTTAAATGGTAAAGAATGTAATGGTTCAATTCATGATTTATTTTTAAAATATTTCGAATTACAATATGAAATGTTAATTAAATTAAAACCAAATGTTATAGGTCATTTTGATTTGATTAGATTATTTTTGATTCCAGATCAAGATATTGATAATATTACAGGGAAATTGATGAATCAAATTTCAATTATTGATGATTGGCCAAAAGTTTGGAGTCAAATCATAAAGAATCTTGAATTTATCAAGTCTTATGATGGTTTGATTGAATTGAATAGTGCTGCATTTAGAAAAGGTTGGCAAAGTCCATATCCACAAAAGGATATAGTACAGGCAAATATCAAATATGGGAATGGTAAATTTTGTCTTAGTGATGATTCTCATAGTATTAGTCAAGTTGGTTTGAATTATCATAGAACCATGCAATTTGTACAAGAGCAGGGGATTGGGGACTTATACTATCTTTCTATAAAGGATAACAAGACTGTTTCAAACCGTATCAGCGTGCAAAAGATGCTTGAATCTCCCTTCTGGCTCCAATACAAGTCATCATCATAGTATTGTATAGTAATAGAATATACCCGGTAAGGACACATTCTGCCATTTTTCTGTAAAATCACGTGTCACTAAAAAAATTTAAAAATTTGAAGCAAACCAAAAAAACAAAAAAATTAAAAAATGAAGCCATCAACTTCAACAAACAAACCAACCAGCAAAGACTTCACCAAAAAGAACAGCAAAATAAAGAGACAAACGATGCCAAACAACGCAACTCCTAACAAATACCAGTCGCCCCCACCATACAGACAGTCGAGCACCCCCACACATGTGCTGGGCCACGCAGAGCAGCAGAGCGTCAGACACGCCTCCATTGTTGAAATGCTATCAACGC
This sequence comes from Ruyongia ponderosae, assembly GCA_030582235.1. Classification (NCBI taxonomy): domain Eukaryota; kingdom Fungi; phylum Ascomycota; class Saccharomycetes; order Phaffomycetales; family Wickerhamomycetaceae; genus Ruyongia; species Ruyongia ponderosae. The sequence continues at coordinate 164,731 of JAKTWV010000014.1, read as the reverse complement.
CTCCCCCTTTAGATTCATCACAACCTTCAATTGATAACGAATTGGATTTGAACTATCCATCTTCCAATACAAACAACTTCAACCAAAATAACCAGATAGACTTATCCAGAGAACCTTCTATATCTTCAAACTCTTCCATAAATACCGCTTCCACAAACCAAGCAAGCATAAACAACATCAACAATAATAATAATAATAACAACAACAACAGTAATAATAACAAGTCTATTCATAAAGATTGGCAAGATATTGCATTGAGTGAACTAATAGAAACTGCCAAATTGGTTTTCATCAAGGGTGATATCTCAGTAGAAGAGGCATTTGGTGTCTTGACAACTCATAATTTAACTTCTTTACCCGTTGAAGAATATGATAATGATATGAATTGTTTGACTTTTGATTATACTGATTTAAATGCATATCTATTATTGGTATTGGGAAAATTACAATTAAATGAACAACAATTTCAAAATAATAATAATAACTCAATTTATAAATCAAAGCAAGAAGTTGATGAATTAATTAAAAAGGCTCAAAGTGGTCAACAAGTTCCTGTTAAATTTGTTTGTCAATTACATCCAAAGAATCCATTTTATAAATTACCAGAATCTGAAACTTTATCAACAGTATTAGAAATTTTAGGTTCAGGTGTTCATAGAATTGCAATTATAAATGAATCTTCAACAAAGATTACTGGTATATTATCTCAAAGAAGATTAATGAAATTCTTTTGGGAAAATGCAAGAAGATTCCCCTCATTGGAACCAATATTAAGTCTTTCAATATCTGATTTAAACATTGGAAATCCAAAAGTTATTAGTACTTTTGGTGATGAACCATTAATAAATGCATTGGTTAAAATGAATGTTGAAAGAATTTCTTCAATTGCTGTTGTTGATCATCATATGAATTTATTGGGTAATATATCAGTAACTGATGTTAAACATGTTACTAAATCTTCTCAATCTCCTTTATTAACAAAATCTTGTCTTCATTTTATATCAGTTATTTTAAATTTTAGAGGTTTAGAAGATGGTAAAGATTCTTTCCCAATCTTTCATGTTTATCCAACTTCTTCATTGGCTAGAACCATTGCAAAATTAGTGGCTACAAGAGCTCATAGATTATGGGTGGTTAGACCTTATTCAAATTCTTCTCAATCTTCAACACCATCTTCTTCTTCTTCAAATCCTTCAACACCATCTGGTATAATAAATCATGAAAAGCATCATCCTCATCCACATCCTCATCATCACCATCATCATCCTCCTTCTCATCATACTTCAACCAATGCATCATCATCATCATCATCAAATAACACTGCCATGAATACAAGCACGAATACACCTTCATCGAATGCAACAACAACATCAAATGCAACATCATTACCAAGTCAGCAGCAACAAGATATCATTTCATCGACTATTATTCAAGATCATGAAGGTAGAGCTGGTAAATTGATTGGTGTTGTATCATTAACAGATATTCTTGGATTAATTGCAAGAACGCATGGTAAATCATATATTGATCCAAATCAAGCAAGAAAGCAAAGAAGAAGATCTAGTTCTTCATCAACAAGATCCAATAATTCTCTTGAACAATTTAGAAGATCTATTAGTGGTGCATCTGATTTAAGATAAACTCTAAACTAGTCCCCCAACCAAAACCATATGAACCCATAAACCACAAACCATATGAACTCAATCAACAACTTATCATTCATCACAAAATTGAACAAAGAAAACAGTGATTTGATTTGATTTGATTATGAAGTATTTATCAATATCTATTTATACACAATCACAAAACACAATATTTATCTTGTATGAGATATTATCATGATACTTTAGTAGTTGCGGTTCATATTGTAATATTGATGAGTTTTGATCTATGAAGAAGTGAAAACTTTGAATAGCTGCTAGCTATAGCTGGCGATCAAACCAAAATGAATCAAACAGATAATATTGCTAGCAATATATATATAGGATTAGCGTAGTATAAAAATCTACAATATTACTCTGATTGATATTGGGATATTGGTATATCAATATTCATGTATTTTCTTATCAAAAAACGCAGCAACACGTGATAATATATAGCAGAATTAATATTAGCAAACCCATTAGTACTAGTAGCTTTTAGAATATCAGCTAGCTAATAAAATACCTATTAGAAATTTAACCAGCACGACTTGAAGACGCATGGAATCTAATATTAGGCAAAATTAAACTTACCTTCTGGCCCTTCTGACCATTATGGTTGAGTCAAATCCTAACTTGTTGAAGATTTTAAACAACTTCTGCTCATAATTTTCCTCAGGAAGGGTTCCCAAGCCAAAGAAATTAGTTAAACCATCAACGATAATTATATGTTCTCGAGTAGGAATCGCATTCTCAGGGAGAAAATTTCTCCATTCACTGATGTTTTGAGGTACTGTTGTACGTCGAGTCAGAATATAATGGAGATCTCCCTCTTGAAGGTCTCTAAAAACAAGACCTTTGTTGTTACATACCATCATATTCACTGGAGATTCATCTGTTAGATCATAAACCAAAATGGCCCTATTCACAATTTGTGCTTGGACGGATTCCTCCCTTCTTATGCTATGAAATGGAATAGAGAAAACTGTCTGTATAGCATACAGCGCTAACTCGACCCTAGTGTAATTTTGAGGTTGTATCAAGTGTTGGTAATGAGTCACAATTTCTTCTAGCTCTTGTGTTGTAAGCATCATGATTTCATTAATTGTAAATGAATCCCTCCGAAATGGCTCTTGGTTTTGATTATTTGGAGTCATGAAGCGGGTGTCTGATGTAGTGACGTCTCTAGATATTCTCATGATTCTCTCTATTTGGGATAAACGTCCTTCCATTCCAGTAAATCTGGCATTCATTTCGCCACTTAATTGAGTTATCCTATTTTCCAGTCTTATAAACTGTGAATTCAAACCCAATTTCATAATTAATCCATCCAAGTCTTGAGTATTGTAGAACCTGAGAAATGGTATCAAATCAACGTCATTTAAACCCAAAAGCAATTTCACAGTGGTTACTTCACCATAATTTGGTAAATCTCCTCTTTCTGAAGGGATCCATTTGAACATTTGGGTAGCATGAGAATTTGATTTCTTTAATTAAAAGATGAATACATTGAAATCAACCCCAAAGACAATCTCAATTGCTTTCTTTATTTCATCTTCACGATTAAACTGCTCACCAATATCAACATCTTGTCCTTGGTATAGGACCAAGAATTGCAATAATTCATCGTTTGTCATTTGGGATATTGAATTTAGACTTGTTATGTTAAATTGATCAATAATATTAATGTCTCCATTTATAGGCAATATTGGAATCAAATCAACCCTTTCTTGATTGATTTGAAGGTGATCCATCCAACTCGTAAGTCTTTTTAAATTAGTCTTAGCAGAGTTTTCATTAACATAATGAAGATTCACTCCAATTTTCTTTAAAATATCTGCTTTCGTTGCCTCATTTCTTTGGCCATAAAAGACCTTGATCTCTTTGAATTCTGCTTCTGCTAATAAGCAGATATGATATATGTTCCGCAGTTTTATTGGTGGGTCTATGCCGCCAATTTGGACAATTGAAAGTGGTGCTCTTAATGTTTTTGTTGATGAATTCATTCTAATAGCTTCATAGTCTACTCGGCCAGCAATTCTAGCTTCTCGATAATTAAAACCATTATAGTTGTAGCGAACAGCATATCTTCGAATAACCTCATTATCTGGTGGAACAAGTATTTGTCTGTCTTCGTCTTGAGGAATATCCATTATGTATAGATACTAGATATTAGATATTAGAGATGCTGAATGGTTTGGATAATTAATTGAACAAGAGAAGAAGAGATCTTTTTATATAAACTGCTCATCATAAAAGGGTATAAGTATATCAGTATATCTTAAAGTTAAACTTTTCAATCTGGTGACTTATTCAATTATATCATTGTAAGGATCATATATGATATCTCCTAGGTTCCCCCTACCCTTGATATCGTTGCAAATCTGTATATCAAGTTATAAAGGTTTAAAGTCGGAAATCATTACGTAATTTTGTTAGCACTGCTTATGTAATCTGCCTAACTAAATATATTTATTAACGTTTCACACCTTCAAAAACGTCTGGCGCCTTAACCAGTTATACCATTGTGTAGCCCATATATGATTTTATATGGTTACACCTACTCTCTATACTTGCTAAAATCTGAGATTCGACTTATAAGCATTCAAAGTTGAAAAAATTTTACGTAATTTTGTTAGTACTGCTTATGTAATCAAAATTGCTTGTAATGATTATAATGATAATGATAATGATACCTACAATATTATACTGAGATTGTTGGTATATCAAGTACTTATAAAATAACTGATCAACTCATCACAATATATATATGGTATATATTAGCTAGAGATGGGAAAACAGTCCCGAAATCTCATGACTGATCAGTCCTATTTTTTTAGTCGGGTAATAATTTATATTATAGCTGTTTGACTAAATAATACGTATTTAATTGAATAAGACACAATCACTACCTATATCAGGGTAACTATAACTTACATAGCGTATAAACATACGTACGATACTCTTCAATAGTAGTATGAATCCGCAAGTGTAAGTGATATATATGGTTTGGTTAACTAGGCGCTGAAATAGCATTGAAATCAAATTTGAGTATCTAAGACTCATGAAACGGTCTAATTTGTATGAAAAGAAGCAAGGATAACAGCTTAATCAATCCAAATGTGTACGAACCTCTCTATTAGTAACTACTCTAATACATTGGGTATGCTTTGATATGTCTAGATGTCGTTTATAGCTCACTGTATGTTTAAAATGTTGATAATTGATCATGTTTGGTCAAGAATTTAACGACCTCGAAATTTCTACAAATTAGACCCTCTAGAAACATGAAAATCTGCCATAAAATCGATGATATTATAATCAGGGGAACCCTAGTACCTACTATAGGTAGTGACTGATTTGGGAAATCTGGTGACATGACTGAGACTGATACAGTTACAGTCAGGACTGTTTCAGTCCTAAAATCAGTCCTTATAATAAAAAAAACCGGTGACTGTTAATTCCCATCTCTAATATTAGCTAGTTATATTAGAAAACGCAGCTTAATTATATTAAACACATGATATATATGCTGTGACGTATTTGTCAGATCGCCGACTTTAATTGTAAGATCTAACATTTTCGGCGCACCGATTTTGTAAGATCTAACATTCTCGTCAATACGAAAATGTAAGATCCAACATTCTCGTCAAGTATATTTGTTAGTCGAATTTGTAAGATATTACATTTTCGTCAAAGAAGAAAAGTGGATCATTATTTGTATATTTAATGGCGTATATGTGAACTTGAAACTGCCATTGCTATTGTTAACCGATTATATTGTTGCATGTTTGTAGAGTTTCTGGTGTTTTCAGTTTGAGGCCAATTATATCTATTTAAGCTCTTGTGTCTCATCATGTTATAGTAATTCTATCATTAATATTTAAATACTTCACAATATAAGTTCATGATACACTAGTCAAACTCTTTGAATGTGTATCAATTGGGAATTGTGATTGAAAGAGTTGATGTTTAAAGAGTTAAGCACTAACAACTTTCGATCATAGAAAAATTGATAGGAACACGCAACATGTAACCTCATTTCGATTCCTACAAATATACAAGATTTCAAAATACAATAACACAAGAAGTAGTAAAGGTATGAAAGTGAGATTCAAAAGGATAGTTTCTCTAATAGTGAAATACACATATCTTAAGTTAGTATTCTCATTTTCGCTACCGAAGATACCTTGACGATTTCTTAAGATCTAACATTTTCGACTAACAAAACTTGACGATTTTATTAGATATTACATTTTCGTTGACGATTTTGTATGATCTAACATTCTCGTCAACGAATTTGTACGATCTTACATTCTCGTTGACGATTTTGTAAGAGTCTTACATTTTCGGTGATCTGACAAATACGTCACAACATATATAAATTATCAGCAAATATTGATCAAATATCAGAACTTATCTTATAATTCAATAAGGATTAGATTATTGTCTAATGTATTTCTGGTTTATGATCCCCAATGAGTATTGATGGGTTTAAACCTAATTCTTTAACCAATTGTTCCAAGTTGTTTAGATTATAGAATTCAAGAAATGGTTTCAAATCCTTCTTGTTGTTCAACTCCATAAGGAAGTCTATAGTGGTTACTTGATCACTATTTGGTGGTAAGGTTGCTAATTTGTTGGGAATCCATTTAAAGACTTCAGTAGTAGTAGTAGTACTAGTAGTATAATTTGACTTTTTCAATTCAGAAATGAATTCATTAAAGTCAACACCAAAGACAATTTCAATAGCCTTGCTTATTTGTTCTTCAGGAGTAGACACTAGTCTATGTTCATTATCATTACTTTGATCTTGATCTTGTTGATCTTGTTGTTGGTATAAAGCCAAGAATTTCAGCAATTGATCATCATGATTGACCATTTGTGCTATTGAATCAAGACCTGATATCTTGAATTGATCAATATTGTAGTCACCATTAATAGAAATGATTGGCACCAGTTCATGTTCCTGTTGATTGAGTTGTAGCTTGTCATTGATGATTGTTTTCATATTGAGTTTGCAAGAATGGGTATTGACATTGTTGATATCAACACCCAACTTAAGCAACAAAGCAGCCCTTGATGTCTCCCTTCCCAGATGGTAAAAGGTATTGACTTCAATAAGCTGCTCTCCAGTCAAATGGCACACTGACCAGATGTTTCGCAAGAGGTCTCTTCGTGGAGGTTCAACGCTGCCTATCTGAACAATCTTCAACTCATCTCTGAGCTTAACAACATTTGAATTGCTCTCCCTGGCCCTGAAGTCAGCACAGCCAACCACCCTGGCCTCCCTGTCACCAAGACGGTGCTCTCCATAGCGAACAACATATCTGCGCACAATCTCTGCGTGAAGAATCCACACGTCCTGGATGGTCCTGGTCTCGTCGATGCTGTTGTTGCTGTTCATGCTGTTGTTCATCCTGTTCATTCTGCTCAGCTTGTTCATGTACACGTCCAGCAAGTGCAGGTCCTTACCAACGTCGTTGCCAGTCAAAATGGAAACAGCAATGCCACAGCGGTTTATTGGCACTTCAAGCTTGTCTTCCTGGGTGTCCATAGAGATAACTATACTATGGTGATTGTTAATTGTTGTTGTTTGGTTTATATTGGTTTTGGACGTTGTATATGTGTCAAATCAAAATGATTTATAGCAAGCCAAACTGATACAGCCACTATACAATGAACAATGTGCCTATAATGATGAATGAACTTCAATGATATACTCTGACCCATTCCTTAACAACAAGACCATCATTCAACTCTTTATTCACATCAACCAAATCATACCTTCCATAATGAGGAAACACAATAAACTTGAACAACCAAAACAGAAAGCAACAAATTAAAATAACACTTGACATGATATAATAAGGTGGTAATATTGGAATCATGGTTGATTCATTCTTAGAGCCATTAATAAATGGTCCAATTGTTAAAAATGTTGATATCAAAATGATAAATCCTGTTCCAAATAGATTAGCTCTAATTGTTGCCCTTTTATTAGGATATCTTATTCTAATTATAAATATCCCAATACAAACCAATAATATAAAGAATTGATTTGGATAACTTTCTAATGAAACAATATAATTAAATGCATTCCCACTTGATGGTAAGATTAATAACCAAAATATACTTAATAATGAACAACATAATAATGAATATAATGGTGTTCCAGTATATTTGAAATTTGATGCTAATTTGAAACTAAATGGTAAATATCCTTCTCTAAATACTTCTTGATTTAATCTTGAAACTGAATACATAACAACAAATACATTAGATGCTGCACTTAATGTTATTGAACTTGTAACAAATTGTCTACCAAATCTATATCCAAATACTCTTTCAAATAATAATGAACCAATTAATGGTCCTGTACTTGTCATAATTTCAGAATGTGGAATCACCTTTAAATATGCAATATTAATTAATAAATAATTAAAACATGTAATTGATAATGAAATTGGTCCAGCCAATTTTAATGTCTTTATTGGATCTTTAATCTCTGATGTCACAGTATGAACGGTATTCCATCCACTATATGTAAAGAAACATTGTAATAAACTACCAGAAATTGATGATATTGAAACAATTGATCGATCTTCAAATTTGAAGAATGATTCAAAACTTAATGGTAATTGATTCTTAATACCAGTTATACTATATGGGAAAATAACAACATAAATACCAGTTAATGTCATAATAATAACAAGAAATAATTTCAAAAATCCTAATAAATTTTGAACAAATATACCATGTCTTGTTGAAATTCCATGAAAGAAACTTGTTAATAAGATTAATCCAATTCCAATATAATTCGAACTCTTGGACATTTCAATATATTTTGAATCAAATCCCATAGAATATAATAAATATTTCCCAAATATAATAGCATTTGATAATGCAATTCCAAATATTAATGAATATATGGAAAACAAGACACTTAATAATAGTTTTGGTCTTGGATATATAAATTCAAGAAAGATCTTGGTTCCTCCAGATCTTGGTAATATTGATCCTAATTCCAAATAAACATAAAGACCAGAAAATGCCACTAATGCTGCAATTGTCCAACATACTAAGAACAAGAATGGTTGTCCACCACATCCAATAAATACTCCAGATGGTGTAGCCCAAATACCTGATCCAATAATACGACTAATGAATAAAATAATGGTGGAAAATAATCCTAAATGACGACCTTGTGGCAATTCTTCCAAATTGAAATCAAATGACGTTGAAAGTTGATCGTTTTGTATTGACGTTGATGATGATGGTGATGATGGTAATATCTGGTCAATCTCGTTATTATTCTCATTATCATTATTATTAAGATGTTCTGCTGAGCCATAACTCGAGGCAGATTCCAGCAAAATGTCAATCTCGTCGTTGAAATTGGGCTGAGAAGGTGGTAATAGACTCATCTAATGATCTTTACTATGTATATGATATAGTGTATGAACCTTTTGTTGGTCAAAATGTCAAAACTGAATAAATTCTTCAAAATTTGTTTTGTTTACTTTATCGGTATAGAATTTTTTCCATTTTGCGATACAATATTTTCAATATTTTCAGTATTTTCAGTATTTTGAGCTACAAATTTGGAAAAGGTCTTTATTCTTATCGGTGATTGTATTATATTCATTATCATAATGTATATTAAACTTCATTTGTTCAAAGAAATGGAACTTCTTCATCCAAAACATCAAGAATAATCATATGTCCTGGACTATGAGCCATAACTTTACCCTTAATGGATTCACCAACTCTTTTAGCAGCAATTTGAGGTGTTACACCACATGCCCAAAACACTGGGATCTCATCATCATCATAATTTATAGGTATATAATCTCCATATTCTGGGTTATTGATATCTTTAATTCCTAATTGTTTAATACCTTCTAATCCCCAAGCAATTGGTTCACCATGAGTCTTTCTAAACTCTCTTGTAATTGAACGAACTTTATCCAGATCCTTCAATTTATAAGGTCTCATACTAACAACATAGTAACAATCTTTAAATATACCAGCAGGATCTAATGATCTTGTTGTATCATACATTGGAACATTTTTATTCAAAATTTGTTGCTTTGGAATCAATCCATTAAATGTTAAGGCATTTTCAAAAGAGAATGAACAACCAATAAGAAACGCAACATGATCTTTACTAAATTCATCAATTATATTAGTCTTTGAATCAATAAGTTTCCCATCTTCATAAATATTGTATAGGGGGAAATCAGTAGCAATATTAAATTCATGTTTAAAAATGGGATTCTTTGATGATATTGATGATGAGTCTGATTCCAATTCTGAAGGATTCCCAATTGTTGTAGTTCCTAATAGGGGACATGGTACACTGTTTCTATAGCATAAATCTTTAAAATCTTGAGCAACTTCCTTTGGCAAGACTAATAAATTTGCTTGAATAAATCCAGGACAAATCCCTGAAGTATGTGATGAATGAATCTCTTGACGACAAAGTTTTCTGAATTCATATGCCTCTGATCCTGTCATTATGATTGTTATAGCCTAATCTTTATAGTATCTTGTCAATTTGGAAAAGTGGTAGCTTAAATAATTAAACCTTTTTAATATTCAATCTCCAGTGGGGGATTAATATACCCACAAAGTATAGGAAGCGATTTGAAGGTTCTTGTCGCAAACAATTCCAACTTGATTATTCAACAAATAGACTCTTTATCTTCATAGCAACACTCCCTGCTTGTAAAAATCAGCAAAACTTCAATTTAGAAGATCCAATAATTGTGCTTCATTTCATTTCATTTCAGTCATTTCGTCTTTGTTATGAATTTTGATCAATATTGAAAAAGTGAAAAATTTCAAAACTTGATCGAGTCAAATACACAAATGAATATACATAGATCAGCATCTACATTGGCCAAATCGATGGTATATCAACTGATTCATGACTGATTATATATGGTATATCATTTATCAAAAAACATAGTAGCAATTAAACTATGATGGAACTAGTTTGAAGTCAGTAAAGCTATTAACAAAGTATCAGGCGCTAGTTAAATCATCTGAGGACTCTCAATATTAGTTATATAAGGCTCAGCTATAAAAGATCACAAAGCGCAATATCTAGATACTTTATCATTGAGGATCGCAAGTCGATGCTTGATATCAATAAGTTTATAAATATCAGCATCTAAACCTAGCTCCAAATACAAATCATTCACATTATTCACATTGTAGAACTCAAAAAGTGGTTGTAGTTCACTAACATCTGATTTGGCAAGTTTTGCAATAGTGTTGGCTTCACGATGATTTGCAGCTGGTAACATTCCCAATCTTGAAGGAATCCATCTGAAAACTGTGCTACTTCGAACATGAGTAAAATTTGTATTGATCATCCTATTTATAAATTGCGGCATGGTCAAACCAACAACTATCTTCATTACACCATCAATGCCATCTTCACGATTAATTTCAACAAGATGATGAGCCATTGAAGGATCATCAGCAGTGTTGTATACATTTATGAATGCTAACAATTGATCCTCTGTCATTTCAGAAATACTGGCCACACTAGTTATTTCAAAATGAGAAATATCACCATTGAAAGGAATAATCGGTGATAGATTTCTAGGCTGATGGATCTGGTTGTTAGAAAGATAGCAATGGAGTAAGCTGATCAGATTTTCACCTTTTGAGTAGGCATTAACCTTCTCTATATTCACTCCAAGGATACGTAGTAAATCTCCTTTGGAGGCATTATCAGCATCAAGACCATAAAAACAATTAGCTTCTGCAAGGTCAAGATCATTCATATTTAATATATGCCAGACACATTTCAAAGGTTCTGGTTTGGGTGGATTCCTACCACCAACTTGAACAATTCTTAGACGCCCTTCAATAGAGAATCTGTCTGAGTTCATTACTTGGGCTAGTTCATTGATGGTATCGGCTATTGGGTAATGTGTACCTCCAATCAAACGGTGATCAAAGGTAACAGCAACAGCAACAGCATCTTTTTGACCTAATGTCTCTTCATTATCTGTTGATCTATCTTCTTGCTTAATTACAGGAAAGTTGTTTGAATATTGAGAACTATGAGAGACATTATCGGTATAATTTAATATTGGTGACGATGCTCTCTCAAAATTGACATCAGTTAACACTGGTGAAGGTAGCCCAAATTGATTAGGTGGTACAGACAGTCTCTTGCGAATAGCACCCATATTATAACAACCTTAGAGAACAGCTTTATGAAGAATAGTTGATTGAAAAGGTATTTAGTTGCTATATCAAAAAGGGGTGATCACTTGTTTACAAATTGTTTATTTTGTAATTTCTTAGAATGATTGGTGTCTGGATGTTCACTTTTTAGAAAAGCGTAGTATATAGTAGAGTATAATTCATATTATCACTTGTGTGAGAGCATATCTAAAACCAATTACGGACTCCAGACCAACAATTTCTTCAATTGTTTCCCGTGGTTCCTGTCCTCCAGTCAAATGTAATTGGTGGCGATATTTCTTTAGCTCCACTAGATCTCTCTTGAGATTTACTCCAGCCAAAATTGGCGCTGGAATAAACCCAGATCTATTTTCAGGAGCAATCAGTTGCCGATTAATGACTTCTTCTTCTTCCATGTTATGTTGATCTTCCATATTCCCCAGCTGAAGCGCTATGAATAGCCAATTGGAAGGGTGAAAACTTGTTGGTGGCGTTAAACTACTGATCAAAAATTAAAAAAGGGAGTTTTTTGAATCTTATTGTGGTGTTTGGAGGTTCACTTTTTAGAATAAACCCGCAGAGAAGCTGTTAGCTTAGGTTGGTGATCGGTTGTAATAGTGACTGTTACGTGATATATTATTAGTGACTATGATTGTGGTAAGTGTAGTTATTTTTGTGGTAGGTCAGGTTAGATCTAATCTATTGTCCATCGTCTCTATATTGTTCAGGAGGCCGCATGCCCTATTCTTATACCTGAGATACACGTTAAGCGCTTCTCATCTTGTGACAGATATATTCATATTCTGTTATATCCTGTTGTTCATATTCTGTTCTTGTCCAATTCAAAGGAAGCTTTTCATGACAGATTATGCCAACTCTTACATAATCATCATTAACAGAAGTGAGGAAAGGGTTTAGCCTTGTAAGAGCGAGGAGCTTTAGGTGACATACAGTGTAGTGTTGTTACATTGCAGGACGTTTATGGGACAAAGGTTGTTGTTATTGTTAATTATGTTATAAGACTCTGTAGAATGTCAGGACTTGTCTGGCTTTATATATCTCTGTATGTTTATGGTTGCTTGCTCTCTCTATCTATATAACATTGCTTTTCTCTATACTTTTCTCTGCACTGATCCGTCATGATTTCAATCTTCTAGCTATAGCTGATCATCTAGAATATATACACGTTACACGTTTATGATCATACATTGATTAAGATTACCAAACGAAATATTCATATATCTTATCACTAAGGTTCTCAAGTCGATACATGATATCAATAAGTTTATAAACATCGGTATTTAAACCTAGCTTCAAATACAAATCATTCACATTATTCACATTGTAGAACTCAAAAAGTGGTTGTAGTTCATTAACATCTGCTTTGGCAAGTTTTGCAATAGTGTTGGCTTCACGATGATTTGCAGCTGGTAACATTCCCAATCTTGAAGGAATCCATCTGAAAACTGAACTACTTCGAACATGAGTAAAATTTGTATTGATCATCTCATTGATAAATTGCGGCATGGTCAAACCAACAACTATCTTCATTACACCATCAATGCCATCTTCACGATTGATTTCAGTGAGATTAGCCATTGGAGGGACAGTGTATACATTTATGAATGCTAACAACTGATCTTCTGTCATTTCAGAAATGCTGGCCACACTAGATATTTCAAAATGAGAAGCATCACCATGGCAAGGAATAATTGGGGATAGTTTTCTAGGCTCATGGATCTGGTTATCAAGAATACATCCATGGAGTAAACTGCTGAGATTTTTCTCTTTTGACTTGCTATTAACCTTCTCTATATTCACTCCAAGGATACGTAATAAATCTCCTTTGGAGGCATCAGCATCAAGACCATAAAAACAATTAGCTTCTGCAAGGTCAAGATCATTCATATTCAATATGTGCCAGATATATTTCAAAGGTTCTGGTTTGGGTGGATTCCTACCGCCAACTTGAACAATTCTTAGACGCCCTTCAATAAAGAATCTGTCTGAGTTCATTAATTGGGCTAGTTCATTGATGGTATCGGCTATTGGATAATGTGCACTTCCAGTCAAACGGTGATCAAAGGTAACAGCAACAGCAACAGCATCTTTTTGACGTCCTAATGTCTCTTCATTATCTGTTGATCTATCTTCTTGCTTTATAGGTAAGTTGTTGCAATATTGAGAACTATGAGAAACATTATTGGGATTCAATATTGGTGACGGATCTCTTTTAAGCTTAACATCAGTTAACACTGGTGAAGATACTGATAGCCCAAATTGATTAGGTGGTACAGTCAGTCTCTTGCGAATAGCACCCATATTATAACAACCTTAGAGAACAGCTTTATGAATAGTTGACAGAAAATGCGTTAAGTTGCTAAATCAAAAAAAGGGAGATCACTTGTTGTTTATTTTGATTCTTGGAAAAATTGGTGTTTGGATGTACACTTTTTAGGGAAAAACACCATAGTACGTATTAACATTTCAGATTGATTGTTGACCAACATGACTAGTCTCAAGGCACTCATATATAAGGGTATGATGGATTGATTATTTAAGTATACATGTAACATGCAGCCAACACATTATACATAGCAGAAGGAATTACAAAAAACAGCAAAATAGCACTTAGCAATATTGTATTAATCTAGCACTAGTATCGGAGTATAAATTGGCATCTAATATCTGGTCTCTACTAGATGATGATCTTAATAACATTGATCAGATATAGCTTCAATATCTATAGGGGATGTATGATTCAATTCGATCTAACTGCCCATCAATTTGATCCGATCTATTGTGAAATTGCTTCCCCATTTGATCCAATCTATTACCCAATCTATGCACCATTAATGAAACAGGGCTCATGCCCAATTTTGCAACTAATTGTTCCATATTTTCGATATTGTAGAATTGAAAAAATGGCTCCAAATCAACTTCATTCAACTCCAAAAGCTTTTCCATAGTATTCACCTCTAAATGTTTCAATGGTAATGTTCCTAAATCGGATGGAATCCATTTGAATGTATCAATATAGGCAGTATGATTTGACTTCTTTATCTTATAAAGGAATGTATCAAACTCAACACCAAAGACAATCTCAATAACTTGTTTTATTCTTGCTTCACGATTGAAATTAATCGGCTTATTAACATCATTAAGATCATCAAATACTTGGTTATCAAATATGTTCAAGAATTTCAATAATTCATCATTGGTCATTTCTGATATTGAATGAAGACCTGTTATGTTGAATTGATCAATATTATCACCATCTTTAGGGATTATTGGTACTATCAAATCCTGCCTTTCATTGATTTGTAGTGACTCGCCATAATGATTAATACTATTGATTAAATTTCTCATATTAGCCTTAGCAGATTGAATATTAACTCTGTGTATCATTACACCAATCTTACGAAAAAAAAGATCATTCTTTGTTGATTCTGGTTTCAAGCCATAGAATCGCTTTACTTCTGTAAATTCAGCAACAGTCATGTTTGAAATGGATGATATATTTCTCAATTTCCTTATTGATGGTGGATCTCTTCCTCCTACTTGTACAATGTCCAGTCGATCGCTTAGCTGTTTGAATCTTGATAAATTCCTTTCTCTGGCCTCGTAGTCTAAACGACCCACCAGTACAGCGTTTGGATCATAAAACCCATATCCATTATTAAAGTGTAACATTTGACAAGTAACCTAAGTAGTCTTTGAATAGATAAATAGTTGTTGTTTGCTGTTGTTGTTGGTTGCTGTTTTAATGTTTAATTTGAATATCTTTGGTGGTGTTTGGATGTCCACTTTTTAGAAAAACACCTGGACACCACAGAATTTTTAAAGAAGATCAACAACAACAACAACAACAACAACAACAACAACTTGTACAATTCAATAACCAGAGAATCTGACAGCCAAGAATGGAGACAGCAATTCCGCAGAAAAGACAGGCGTCTGATGACGCTGACAACAGTAGCAATAACAAGCAACAGCAGCACAAATATCACACACGGTCGACCTCAACAACAGCCAATCCGCAACAACAACAATTATTCAAATATCAAAACAAGTACAAACCAATAACTTCCTACAAACTTCAATATGATTTTGATGATGAAACTAGCTATTCCTTACAACCTGTTTCAATACAATCCAACATCCAATTTAATTCAACAGACGAAATACCTTATAACACTCGTCGTGGTTTTCATTATACTCCTTGTAAACCAAATCCATTATTACCAATAATTAAATTTGGTTCAACTGATACTTATCCTTATTCAATTGCTATAAATCCAATAGATAGAGCAAATGGTACTTTAATATCATCAGATTTCAAATCAATAACAACCGATAAAGGTTGGCTCAGTGGTAGAACAAATATCCCAATAAGTCAAGGTAAATGTTATTTTGAATTCAATATTATAAAATCAGATGATCAAAGTCATGTTAGAATTGGTATTGGTAGAAGAGAAGCTTCATTAGAAGCTCCAATTGGGTTTGATGCCTATGGTTATGGATTGAGAGATAAAACTGGTTCAAAACTACATTTATCAAGACCTTCAAATTTTATGAAGGATGGATTTAAATCTGGTGATGTTATTGGATTTTTAGTTGAACTTCCAAATACTGGTCAAGCTGAAAAAAATGATAATGATAAAAATCATATTCAAGATATAATAAGAGAACAAATTGCAATTAGGTATAAAAATAATCTTTATTTTGAAAAATATGATTATACACCAACTAAAAAGATGGAACATTTATTAAATCCAGTAACTGTATTTGGTGAAAAGGCAATTCCTGATTTAAATCCATTTAAACCTGATACAATTCCAAATTCAAAAATAACAATCTTTAAAAATGGTTTAAATATGGGTATTGCATTCAAAGATCTTTACTGCTTTTTACCTCCTTATTCTGAACAAAAGCAAAATAATGAAGAAAATAAATTTAATAATAATGGTACTTTAGGTTATTATCCAACAATAAGTGTATTTAAAGGAGGAATTGCTGAAATTAATCCAGGTCCCAATTTTAATTCAAAACCTTTGGAAGTTGATAATGATAAAGATATCAAATATCTCTATCAATTATATGATGAAAAAATTGCAGATGATATAGTTTGGGATTTAATTGATGAAATTGAAGCTGAATTCATTGAAGAAAAGATATCACAATCAAACCCTAATTATATTAATAATGTTTCAAATTCTGAATCGACATCAATCGAAATAATACAACCACTAGAATAATACTATATAGCTGTAATTCATTACAATAAAATATTCAAAAATATCATGTACAATATTAGTATATCAATCAACCACGATAAGTTTGTATACCAATTGGATAAAAATCATCACCTTCTTCCCAATCAACTCCACAATTGTTAAAATTTGGACATTTTGTAGAACCTTTAGCCACTTTATAACTATTTTGACATGGTTTATGAAATCTAACAAAACAACTTTCTTCTGAACATTTGATACCAGTATTACCACTTAATATAACTGAATTACAACCAGAGCAAATGGGTATATCTCCTCCTTCACTCTTTTTACCAAATTTTTCTAATAATAAATCATGTAATTCAGCAATAGTACGAATTGATAATTGATATAAAAGATGAGTTTTAACTTTAGCAGCAATTAACCAACCATCATCAACAATTTTCTTTATTAATAATTCTTGTTGAATAGCATTTAATGTAGTACCAAGATTTAACTGTAATAATTTAGTTAAATCTTTATTTGAAATACAAAAAGTTTCTTCACCATGTGATGTATCTGTTATAATCTTCTCGATAACTTTGTTAATAACATCAATTTCTCCAGGTGTGTAATTCTTTGATGATTTTGAAACTTCATCAGCTTGTGAATTGACATAAACTTGATAAAATGAATTAGTATCAAAGTCTTTCACTTGAACAACTTCATAACCAAGTGAATGAAGTTTATGATTTATCAATTCAAGTGACTTTTCCAATGGTCTTTCAGCTATTCTTGCTTCGATTTCTTCTTCTGTGAATGTTCCTTCATCTCTTAAGAACTTTTCATGAGTTGTTCTTAATGCTTCTTCCTCAATGAACCCTTCAGCCATCAATAGTTGTAGCAGCGATCTTTCAACATCGCAATAAGGAACAGTATCATCCAATTCAACGTCACTCATTGTTATATTTCCTTTAAAGTTTGTATTTGTTTTCCTGGTGATCTTGTCGATGATCTTGCTGTTGTATTTATTGTTCGTTGTTGATGTTCGCGATTCTGATTTTTGATCAATTCAATTTTTTTTTTTTTACGCGTCCTTTTTTTACGGCCGAACCGACCGCATTTGGACATTTGTCAATTTACAAGGGAAAAGATGAAGACTTAGATTCAATTCAATTTGAGATGATCATATAAACAACAACTATGTACAGAGTATTATTGTGTGTGTGTGATGGTTATTTGACTAAGCAATAACCACAATCTAAGATTAAATGAAGCAAATTATAATTGAAATCTTGTGTCTTTCTTTCTCTAATTTCCTTCATCTAGTAGGAAATCTCAAGAAACGTAAATGTAAAATGTTTGTTTGTGTGAGAATAGGGGGGATTTGAGGGGTGTATATCGTTAAAATCATCAGCAAAAGGCAAGTTGGAGGAGGACAAATGGGGTGAATGAATGAATGAATAACAGATTAGAAACCCATACCACCCATACCTGGCATACCTCCACCTGGAGCACCACCAGCTGGCTTTGGATCTGGAACATTGACGATGGCAACTTCAGTAGTGGCTAATAATGATGCAACACCAGCAGCATCAACTAAACCAGTTCTGACAACCTTGAATGGATCAATGATACCAGCAGCAATCATATCGGTGAATTCACCCTTACTTGAATCATAACCAATGTTGAAGTTATCACCATATTCGTCAGCAATCTTACCAACAATAACTGAACCTTCAGCACCTGCATTATCCACAATGGTCTTTGCTGGTCTTGTAATAGCCTTTCTAATGATTTCAACACCTAATTTTTGATCAAAGTTATCAGTCTTAATATCCTTCAAGACACGACCAGCCTTGATCAAGGCAGTACCACCACCTGGTAAAATACCTTCTTCAACAGCAGCTCTAGTAGCATTCAAGGCATCATCATATCTATCCTTCTTTTCACCAACTTCAACTTCACTTGAACCACCAACTCTAATAACGGCAACACCACCGGATAATTTGGCTAATCTTTCTTGATGCTTTTCCTTTTCATAGTTTGAAGTTTGTAAATCTGAAATTGATTGTTTAATTTGTTCAATTCTTTGTTGAATTCTATCTTTTGAACCTTCACCATTTAAGACAACAGTATCTTCTTTTGAAATAGTAATTGAACCAGCAGAACCTAATAATTCAGGAGTAGCATTTTCTGGTTTTAAATCTAATTCTTCAGTAAAGACAGTACCACCAGTTAAAGTAGCAATATCACCTAAAGTATTCTTTCTGTTATCACCAAAACCTGGAGCCTTAACAGCACAAACTTCAACTTGACCACGTAATTTGTTTAAAATACAACAACCTAAAGCTTCACCATCAATATCTTCAGCAATGATTAATAATGGTCTTCTTGTCTTCATGGCAATTTCTAAAGATGGAACAATATCTTGCATGGCAGAAATCTTTTGTTCAGATAATAAGACTAATGGATGTTGTAATTCGGCCTTACCAGTCTTTGTGTTTGTAACAAAGTATGGAGAAATATAACCTCTATCAAATTTCATACCTTCAGTAACTTCTAATTCATCTTCTAAAGTCTTACCTTCTCTAACGGTAATAACACCTTCTTTACCAACTTTTTCCATGGCAGAGGCTAATAATTTACCAATATGAGAATCACCATTAGCAGAGATGGTGGCAACTTGAGCAATTTCAGCAGAAGTTGTAACTTCTTTCTTGTTCTTTTGTAAGAAATCAACAACGGCTTCAACAGCAGCTTGAGTACCTCTTCTCAAATCCATTGGGTTACAACCAGCAGCAACGTTCTTAACTGATTCAGTGAAGATTGCTCTACCCAAGACGGTGGCGGAAGTTGTACCATCACCAGCAGTTTCGTTGGTCTTTGAGGCAACTTCTTGTAACAACTTGGCACCCAAATCTTCAAACTTGTCCTTCAATGTGATTGATCTGGCGACAGTAACACCATCCTTAGTGATCTTTGGAGAACCAAAGTCTTGTTCAATCAAGACGTTTCTACCCTTTGGACCCAAGGTGACAGAAACAGCATCAGCCAAAGTTTCGACACCTCTTAAAAGAGCAGCACGGCCCTCGACGCCGAACTTCAATTCCTTGTGTGAGTAGTTTCTGATGAGTTGAGCAGCTTGTCTCTTAGCAGATGGACGGGAGAATCTTAGCATTGCAAATTGAATTGAATTGTTTGAATTGTTTGATTCGTTTCGTTGGTCTTTCTTTAATGAGATTTCCTTTCCAAAATTCGAATTTTTTTTTTTGGACGAAGTTTTTTTTTTTTCCAGAAAATTCTCGGGGCCATTTCTTTGGAGAAGGTGACGCTGTTTGTGGTGGTGAAGGGAGTGAAGAAGGTATTTGATGCTGGGGATTGTTGCAAGGTGATTGGGTTGAAGGATTAGTGAAATGGTAGATTATGCTATAAAATATATAGCTTTTCGATTCGCTGTATTCTGGCTCTTCTCCTGTTCTGATGAGGATTCTAGCACCTCTTTCGGCAGCCGCTTCAGTCGAATCAGCAGTATTGATAATGGAAATGGGAGTTACAGGTATCAAAAGAGGTTCAACAGCTTTCTAATTTTGCAGAATTTGTTTATTCGTTATTCTCAATTGAGTATTGTAGCATAGACTTCAAAATTAGAGCATATAACGATCAAATACTACCCTTTTTTGTAAATCTGAAATGATCGAGATTCTTCTAAATTCTGCAGTAGATACCCTTGCAAACAAATTCTTCAAATTTCATAAACTACCCATCGCCTAAACTCTTTAAACACATAACAATATCAATAAATCAAGCGAGTAATTGAAGATTGACTTCAATATTGGGAGTCGCCTTGTCATTATTTGAACTTGATATGGTCAAATTAAAATAAAATTTAGCCAGCTGCGCTATACAGTAAATTAATCCGATCATTGAACAAGCTGAGAGCTCATAGACGTGTATGATTCTTCTTTGGTTGTTGACTAATGTCCTTTTATTAGTTATGGACGTATACTAGGATAAATATACACTCCTTAACTGAAGCCAATCACTTGATTTAACCATACTTTGAAGCATTAAATTACTCACCAATTTCCATAAAGATAAGACATCCAAACACCAATACAGATCTATTGTGGGCCGAATTACCCCATATATACAATTTTGGCAAAAGATTCACAAGTATTTGTAACATATATACGTCAAGCTTCTTATAATTAGTATGAATCCGCTCTTCATCTTTTAACGTCACCTCTAGATTGACAATTTTGAGCTTTACAAATGAATTAACACAAAACTAAAACAACAAAATTTATAACAAATTACTAAACACTAGTACTAAACACTTTGAAAACAAGAAATATATCTTGAAAACGTTTCTAATATAGACAAAACCTCATTCTATATTAATGACAAATAAAACTCTAAGATCATCATAAATCATTATAAATAATAATATGATTAACCTTCCTCTGTAAACTTTTCTTCAACTTCACTATTTGCCAACTTTCTTTGATGAATTTTTTCATCTCTAATTGTTAAAAATAATGCAACACCAGTTAATATAAACCCAAATGCACCTAAACAAGCAGTATATGTGAACCCAATATAAAATTCTGGAGCATCAGTTTGATCAAATGTCAAGATTGGAACCCAAGCACCAGTGACATAAGCCAAGATATTTGTACAAACAACAACGAAATTTCTCTTCATATCATCATAAGCTAATAATCTATTAACCCAAGCAAAGATTAATGGTTGACCAGAAGCTAAAGGAATAGAGATAATGTAATAACTAAACCATTTCAAACCAACAGGAATTGACCAAACAGCAAGACAAGAACAACCCAATATAACACCAATATACATAAAGAATAGGAAAAAGACACTATATTTGGACTTGGTATAATCATTGAAAAATGCAACACAAACAGCATAACCAATCCCACCACCAGAAACAGCAGTTGGATAAATATTATATTGATAACTTGTTAATCCTAATGAATCCTTCATCCATAATTGGAAAGCATCAGAAGTTTGAGGTTGATAAGCATTATTGAAAGTTAAAAATAACCATGGGAAAATCCAAACATGCCAAGTACTAAAAAATGAAATAATCTTCTTTATTGAATAAGGTTCTCTTGTATTTAATTGAGCACCAATTCTTCTTCTTCTTTCTAATGCAACTCTTTTATCAGTTTCATTAAAATAAAATGCAGTTGTTGTTGATGGAGTATTTGGATCAACAAATAATGTATAAAATCCAATTGGGAAAGAAATGATGGCATCAATAACAAACATCCATTGAAATGGTTTTAATGAAGAATTTTGAACCCAACTCGCAGTCAAGACTCTTTGTTGTAATGGACCAGAAACTAAATTAGCAGCAGTACTTGCACAAGCGAAAAATGTTGATCTTTTATTCAATTCCTTTTTTGAATACCAAGAACCAATTAAATATTCTAAACCAGGGAAATAACCAGATTCAGTTAAACCAACAAAAAATCTAATTGCATAAAGACCTTTAATTGATTTGGGAGTAATTGATAATACTGTTAAAATTGTCCAAATAAACTCTAATGAAGCCAAATAATAACGAGCAGAAATTCTATGCAAGATTAAATTTGATGGCATTTGACCAACGATATAACCAACAGTCCAAAGGGTTGTTAAATAATTATATTGATTTTTATCCATATCATAATATTCCTTCATACCATTAACATAAGCAGTGGCAACATTTGATTGATTCAATGTTTTAATAAAATAACCAAGCATTGATGAAGATAATAAAAAGAAATCTAATTTGAATAAGAATTTTCTTTCTAATGGATGTTTATCAGCTGAATCCCATAGAAATAAAGCTAATTTATATTTCCAAGTTTCTCTTCTTGCTAATTCTTCTGGAGTTAATTGAATGTTCAAATCAATATATGGTTCATCTTCTGAACCAACTTCAATACCATTGATTTGGAAAACCGATCTCTTTTCATCATCATGAGTCGAATGAGAATGAGTATCATCATCGCCACTAAGGGAGCTGGATGATGCCTGTGAAGCAGCTGTTGTGACTGTTGTTGTTTGATTTTTTTTGAATCTGTTGAACAGGTCAGTCATGATGGTTGTTATTTAGATGAAAGATTGGAATCAGCAAATGGTTGTAACAATGGAAGAAGGAAATCATGGTGGTATTTATATGTCCTGGTTGTATTGAGAGATGTGTCATGTATAATAAATAATGTGGAAGCCATATGAGTCCTTTAGTCCTTTTATGATCTGAAGAGCCATGGTTTGTGTTTGGTTTTATATATTGTTGCAAGTGGTTAATATGGATATGATGATATAAAATGTCATGACATTGGTTGCTTCCACCACAGAAATCTGAGCTTAGTTTTGGTAATTCTGGTAATTCTGTGACTCTTATTAAAAGTATCGAAGTATTTTAAGATTGAGATATTTGGATATTTCCTGAATTGTTTCTTCTCTGCTTCTCTGCTGAACAATAAACAATAGCGACTGCGACAATAGCACAATACCTGTACCTTACACCACCTTGGCAGCTATACAAAGCGCTATCCAGTCCATATAATCTTCACCGCCACCGTGTCAAATGTGGTTTTAAATTCTGCTGTGGTGGATTCTTTTCTGCTCCACAAATTTTGGGAAAAATAAAAAAAAATCAAAAAAAAAAAAAAAATGTGGATAGCGGCTGGTGAGTAGAATTTGTATACACCAGCCACAAGATGATGAGGGACAAGGGCAGCATAACCTATATTAGACTAGTTAGTAGTCTGAACATTTCATTCTCTTGGATCCCCTTCTCACTGATATCGAGATCGCACGCTTCAAATGCTCTGAATGACTAGGTGCACTCAACTCTAATTCTTCATATGTATTGATATCTTGAGACTCATCACTGAACAGCAACTCATACACCAAATCAGATAATTCTTTGATTATTACCTCCTCCTTTGTCATATGATGACCAAATTCATCAATAGTTGTTTGACTCATTGGATGATCTTGAATAATAATATTTAACTTTGGTAATAAAGATTGGATAAAAGTACCAATATTCAGTTGTTTCAATAATTTATAATGGTTTAAATATTTAAGAATCATTCCAAAAGTTGGCTTTTTTGATGTTGTTGATGATGGTAGATTCTTTAAAAATTGATTCAATTTCTCTCTTTGATCTTCATCATTTGTTAATCTATTAACCCTTTCTTTACAACTACTATATGAACATCTATGTTCAAGAATATGATTTGAAGTAATTATAACAGGATCATTATCTGTTAATTTTCTAAATTTAATAAATTCAGCCATTTGAATACTGGCAACATTACTTCCACATATTTGACAAATTAAATGTTTACCATATTTTGTTGATCTTCCAAATGATATAATAAATGGATTATTCATATTAATAATAGTACTATAAAACATTAATTCATCAAATGCAATCATTTCATTTGCAAGAACTTGTTTTGAATATGGATTAACATTTTTAGCATTTGATTTCCCAAATTCGCTAATCAAATCATGTCTAATAGTGATACTGTCCATATAGTCATTGTTGTTGTTATTATTGCTGTTGTTGCAATTCATACTTGCATATCGACCCTTATACGAATTGTTGCTCGTATCTGTTGTACCACTAGAGGCATCACTGAGAGCATTAGCAACAATATTTTTAATACTGTCCTTAAAATCTTTACTATCAAAAACATTCAAAAGAACTGATTGAAATTGTTCAACAGTCAAATCTTTAACAAGAGTACCTTTAGGAATCAAACTGGAAATATCATTTGTAATGGATTTGGTCTCAGTCTCTGGAATCTGAATAGTGGTATCTGAATCAATGGTGTCATCTGAATCAATGTTGTCATCTGATTCAATGAAGGGAAGGAAATCATTGGTTACTGGTGAATCTGGTAGTGAATAAGGATCAATGGTGGACATTTGGAATTGACTATGTTGGCAATTAACAGTTGAGATGGTGGAAGAAGGAAGAAGTATTAAAAGATTTTTCGCGTACTGCTTTTTGATTATAATTTTTCACCTCTGATATTTCAACTTGACACGAACTATCGAGCTATCGAACTAAGATCTAATCTAATCCTCCGAGCTATTGATCTAATATATCCATTAATATTTCTGTATCCAATCTGATGGTTGCAAATGGCTACACATTTGGTATAAAATGGCTACTACTTTTATCCCCGTTGCCATAGCAACAAACCGCCCAAAAATTAAACGCCAAAAAAATTAAAAAAAATTAAAAAAAAAAAAAATGTAAACAACAAAACAAAACATCTTTTTTAAATTTTAATCGCTGAGACCATCAAATAATCAGATTTGCCACCAAACAAACGCCATGTCCAACCAGCAGCAAATGGCTCAGGACCAGAGCATGGAGAACATCCAGGTCGTTGTGCGGTGCAGAGGTAGAAACTCGAAGGAGACGCTTGCCAAAAGCGCTGTTGTCGTCAAGGTCAAGGATGAGCTGGGCCAATCTGTCATCTTGAACAACAACGACGAGCTCTCTGTGAATATTGACTCAATCTCTTCTCAATTAACAGCAAGACAATACAACTTTGACAAGGTTTTTGGTCCCTTGGCTGATCAGCAATCCATCTTTGAAAACGTGGCAAACCCTTTGTTTGATGAGTTCTTGAAAGGTTATAATTGTACAATGTTGGTCTATGGGATGACTTCTACTGGTAAGACTTATACAATGACTGGTGATGATACTTTGAATAAAGACGGCGAATTAAACAATGAGAAGGCAGGTATCATCCCAAGAATATTGATCAAATTGTTCAAGGCATTAGATGATGATCCTAATTCAGATTATGTCGTTAAATGCTCATTTATTGAACTTTATAATGAAGAATTGAAAGATCTATTAAGTAATGAAATCAACAAGAAATTGAGAATTTATGATAATAACTTGAAATCATCCACTACAACATCAACAACAAATACTTCATCTATTCATATTCAAAATCTTGAAGAAATAATATTACAGAATGCAAATCATGGTATAAAAACTTTACAAAAGGGTCTTAAATTAAGACAAGTGGCTGCAACAAAGATGAATGATATGTCAAGTAGATCACATACAATATTCACTTTAAACTTATTCAAAAAGGATCAAACTCCAAACAATAAGGGTGAACTGTTTAGAATATCAAAGATGAATTTAGTTGATTTAGCAGGTTCAGAAAATATCAGCAGGTCTGGTGCTTTAAATCAAAGAGCTAAAGAAGCTGGTTCTATTAACCAATCTCTTCTAACATTGGGAAGAGTAATCAATATGCTAGTTGAAAAGAGAAGAAGTAGTGTTAATGAAACAACAACATCAACAACAATTCAACATCATATACCATACAGAGAATCTAAATTAACAAGATTATTACAAGATTCATTAGGTGGTCGAACAAAAACATGTCTTATTGCAACAATATCTCCTGCTAAAATTAATTATGATGAAACTTTAAGTACTTTAGAATATGCAAATAAGGCAAAATCAATTGAAAATAAACCTCAATTAGGTTTAAATAATCTAATGGCTAGGGATTTATTATTGAAAGAATTAAGTATTGAGCTATCTAAAATAAAGGCTGATTTGAATGCAACTAAATTAAGAGATGGGATTTATTTAGATAAAGATAATCATGATCAATTATTGAATGATATTCAAGAATTCAAGACTGAAATTATTGAATCAAAGAGAAGAGAAGAAATTTATAAAAAGCAATTGAATCAACTCAAATCTCAATTATCTAATTCTCAATCATTGACAATTGAACAAGATACAATCATTAATAACTTAAATTCTACTGTTGATACTCTTCATAATAAAATTGATAAACAATTGAAGAGTCAACAAGATTTAATGTCTTCTTCATCCAAATTCAAATTGATCATCAATAACATTAATGCAAATTTAACTACTTTCCAAAGTCATAATAATGATATAAAGACTCAATTAGAAATAATATCAAGTGATCAATTGAATAGATTGATTGCAAATATTAATCAACTAATTAAATCTTCATCTTCAACTCAAAAAAGTTCAACAATTATCAAAGATCAAATATCACAGATTGAAAATGAATTTCAAAATATGATTATTAAATTACAACAATCAACATATCAAGCTTGTAAAAATGTTACTGGTTCATTATTAGATAAATATCCAAATTTATTTGAGAATTTTACAAAGGATATTAAATTATTACAAGATATCTTGATTGATTTCAATACAAATTTAAACAAGAATTTTTCAAATATATCAAGAGAAAATAATAATTTTAAGACTTCAATCAATGATAATTTATTTAATAATCATCAAAACTTTCTTGATAATAAAATTTTAGAAGTTAATGAAAGAATTGAATCAGATTCTAATAATTTATTGAATGAAATTGCTGATTTGATTAGAGAAAATAATAAAAAATTACAACTTAATGTATCAAATGATTTGAAAACTTCATCAATGGAAATAATAGATATTGAAAAATCATATCTTGAACCTGCTAAATTAAAATGGGAAAATTCAACAAGTGAATTAGTTAATGAATGTGACAAATTTACTAATGAATTTATAAGGACTCATAATGATCAAATTTCAATAATTTCAAAGAATTTGAAAGAAACAAACAATTTTACAAATCTATCAAAGAAAGTTATTGATGAAGAATTAACGAATATTAATAAAATCACATCAAGTTTTCAAAATTCGACCCAAATTCAAATCAAATCAAATCTTTCCAAAATTGAATCACAAGTTAAAGAGATTGAAAATGAAAAGAATAAATTGTTGGATTCATCCAAATTAGAAATGACTGCTTTGAAAGATGTTAACTCTAAATTGACTAAAATCATTGACAATCCAACAAATCTACCATTGGTTACTGATAATGAAGTATCGAAATTGATGAATGAAATTGAAGTTGAGGAGACAGAAATTAAGAAATCTATATTACCTACAGGTAAGACTCCAAAGAGAACGCGATTAGGGATAAATATAACACAAAAGATAGCAACTTTAACGAACACTGGTGATCTTTCAAGTAATGTTGTTGTGGATAAAGGGCCAGCCCCTAAATTTGAGATTGGCCAGAGGTTTAAAGCCGCTGATAGTACAGATGATAAGGAGAATAAGATGAAGAGAAAGGCTGAATCTATGGATGATAATAATAGTGGTAATAACATCAAGATGGGAAAGAAGCTAGACACAACATCAAGTGGAGTTGCTGTCAAGAATAATAGTAATAATAAGCTGGTCAGAGGCAACGGTGCCCATGGCCGTGCTATCACAACAACCACAACTAGTCTACCCATCCAGAGAAGGGCCTTTGGGGGCAGACGTAATGTCTAGATTAGAAACAATACAAATGGATAGAGGATAACTAAAATTGCTAAAAAGACGACTCGCTGTAGAAACATCCGGACATTTTAGTTTTTCTCAATATTTTCTGGATTCTTCTACAATTCTGAGTATTTCACTTTCAATCAAAACAAATTAATCACAACAGAAAGATGTCCTCAGAAGGTTTAGAGTGTCTGTTGACCTGGGCCAGGGACAATGGTGCCATTATAGATCCAAGTGTCAGCTTCAAATTCACAGAAGAGAAGGGTGTTTCTGCCTATTTTAACAATTTAACCAGAGATCGAGATTCAGCCTTGTTGAAAATACCAAAAAAACTATTCATAACTCCATCTCAGGCTGATTCATTTTTCAAAGTCCAATCATTACCATCTACCAAGACAAATAGAAACAGATATACTCAACTATTGTTGGCAAAATTAAAATTTGATACTAAAAATTCCACTTTTTTAACAAAAGATGAAGAAGATTTATCAAAATTTTATCAACCATATATCAACATCTTACCAAGTGGGAAGGAGATTGGTTCTCCCTTTTTTTGGGGTGAGCTTGAAAGATCTTTAATAAAGGGATCAGAAGCACATATTTCCATCGAAAAGAAGATCTTGATCTTGTTGGAAGAATGGTATACCACAATCAATGAAATAGCATCAAATACAGATATAATTGATTCAAATGATGAAAAGTATAAGGAAGATTTATCATTTTATTCAACTTTCAAAAGTTGGCCTAAGTCAGAGAATTTTGTTTCTTATTTCAATAATCCAATTGGTTGGGCAAGTTTCCCAGCTTATCTATGGGCATGGAATACTTTATCTGCAAGAGGTTTCCCATATTTCTTAATGGCAAGTAAAGATGCTAAAGATGTTAATGAAGCTTTCTTCTTACCAATAGTGGATTTATTGAATCATGATAATGAAACCGAAGTTAGATGGGATTGTGAATCAAGTAGTGACGATGTTGAATATTTTACATTCAAGACAAATCAATCATTAACTAATGGTGATGAAATCTTCAATAATTATGGTCCAAAATCAAATCAAGAGTTATTATTTGGTTATGGATTTGTATTAGAAAATAATAAAGAAGATTTCACAAGTCTTTCATTAAGAATTCCAGAAGATAAAGTGGAATCTGCTCAAAAATTTGGTATTGAGATAAATTCAAATGAAATTGGATTTAATATTACATCTGAAGATATATTACCGACTGGTCTTATCAAATTATTTGCCTTTTTAGTAAAGACATCAGGTGAAGATAAATTAACTTTAAGAAATGAATTAGAAGGTTTATCACAATTACAAAACATTATTCAACAAAAGATTGATATATTTAAGAATTTGAAGGTTTCAAAGGAACAAGAAAATTCAATCAATAGTCCAAGAGTAGTTAAGATGATTAAAATTTATAACTCATGTCAACAAAAATTATTTCAATCATCATTTGAAGAAATAACTAAATTAGAAAAACAATTATTGAAGACTTATAAACCATTATCATTCAAGACAATTTATAAATCTGATAAACAATTTTCAAACAGTTTATTATTAGTATTTGGTATTAAAGATTATGAACAATTATCTAAATCAAATGATGTTGATATTGCATTATTGCTTTGGATTATAAGAGTTAGTAATAAGAAACAATTTAATGATAATAAGATTTTACCAGATTGGATTTATCATAAATTTCAAAAGATATTAACAAAATCAACTTTCAATTCAGAAGATATCAAAGAGTATTTACCAATTTATAAATCATTATTTCCAAGTATTTCCCAAAAGATTCCTGAATTATATAATAAGGGTGATTGGAGTATTAAATCAATGATTGTTGCAAGTAGATTGGTTGATGAAATTTCATTCAAGAGAAAATCAAGTAATGAAATCTTCCTCATTGAAGATGTTGTTATTGATGATAAAGCTTGAGTGTTTCCTCTTTGAATGAATCAAATAAACGAATTAATGATGTATATAAATAAATTAATTAGATGGTTCAATATAAAGAATTAGGGGATAGTATTTGCATACAAAGGTCTACACTAGAAAGCATTTATAACTTGTTTAACGATTTTTCTATGTTTATTTGATTAAGAGAATATCTCGGCTCTTTATTCAAAGAAATCATCATCTTCTTCTTGTTCATCTTGTTTAACATCTTCTGGAGCATCAGGTTCAGGTTCTGAAGGCTTGTTGATGTTATTTCTTGCATTTAATACAGATGGATTGATTGGTTTATTTTCCAATATATCTTTGATACTTATTGGTAATGATTTTTCTTTGATCATCTTTGCAATTTCTGATTTGAAATCTTCTCTTGCCTTATTTGTCTTTTCAATTCCTTTAGTCTTTTTGGATTCTTTGTTGTCATTATCTTTGTCATCATCGTCATTATTGTTTTCATTTTCATTATCTTCATCATCATCACTTTGAACATTTTTCTCATTTGGATAAAGAGAAATATATCTTTGATCTCTTGGGAAGTTTACAACATATGCTAATTCTATTTCTGCTATTTCTAATTCCTTTTTAGCCTTCTTTATAGACTTTTTATCTTGAGAATCTTCATCAGCATCAATTAAAGATTGATGTCTCTTTTTAGATTGTTTATATTTCTTTAGAGCCTTCTTCTTTTCAAAGAATCTCACCATATGGTATTTCTTGGATATCTGCTTGACCTTGTCAATATATTTAGCATTAGCCAACTCTGTTTTCAAGGCAGATAAAGCTCTTTCTTGTTCAATGATGACATTTGCTGGAAGTTTATCCCTTCTGTTTCTCAAAAGTCTTTCAATATCTCTGATTTTTCTGTTGATTTTACCTGCACCGGCACCGTACAAGTTGACCACGTCTACTGAAGCACCTAAGCTTCTTGGCTGTCTAGTACTCTTAACTGGAGCCATTGTTGTATGCTTTGAAATTTAAAGATTTGTTACTTGAAGAATTGTAAAAGCTCATCTCATCGGTATGGTAGTAAAATTTTATAAAAAAAAAAAAAGCAGATTTTCGTGGCCGGAAACAAAAAATGGCCGTTTTGGGAAATTTACAGAGATTTTGTATGGAAAGTAGGGAGGTATAGAGTTCAATGGGGAAAGTGTATTGCACAGATATTATGGGGAGATATAATAGAGGATGTAGAGTGTATAGTTTTCTTTTTTTATTGGTGCTGAATAGCGTTCAAACTGGAAGAATTCTTATGCCTGCAATCTTGTCAATTATCTTAATTAAGAGGTAATCATGTTAGTATTGAGAAATAAATGTTGCCAGAGGGTGAGACAAATGATAACTTACTGGAGCCACTAGTGGATGTGAAAATATTGGGCCTATTATTGGCATTGTTCTTAGAAATGTGACAATGACAGCAAAGAAATCACTTCAAAGATGATGTGTTAGTTAGTATAGGAAGATAGAATACTTCGAATTAAGATGGTGATACTTACCCAAACAATGCTAGAATCCCAATGCTTTCCACCATAAAGCCGATGAATGGTCTTTTTATTAGAATCAAAAAGATACCGACTGTGAATGCAATTGTACCACGAATTTTTGTAGGTCTTGTGAAGAATACAACCGTCTTTTGAGGACCAATGATTAAGACAACACCAGTGACAAACAACAGCTTTGAAGACGATGTTAGTATATTATTGATAAAAAGGGTAGATAGTAAGGGTATTATATGAAAAGGCAATACCTCTCAAAATGGATCAAATCAAACCATAATATCAAGAAGATGACATACATTACCTAGTGCCAATAAAGCGGAATCAAAGAATGTCATTATTCCGAATAAGAAGAAGAAGACACCTATTTTTATATTTGAGTGAGTCAGTTAGTAAATTTGAATGATTGAACTAGACTAATATCATAAAGATAAGAGATAAGAGTAATCAAAGAGACATACCAGCAGCTGTAAAACCTACACCATATTCTGATTCAAAGAATAGTTTTTTTGTTAGTAACAATAACAACAACGAAGTAAAGCAAAGAAGGGAAAAAAAGACCCCCCTACTCCAACAACAATTACACGTACTCTGTAGTTCACTCAGCCAAACCATCACTTATTATGGATATGATTTCAAGATGTGATTGATTGTTCTGTGTCTGTTTGTTTGTTGTTGTTTCTGACTGAATTTTGTTGAATTTCCAAATTGGAAAATTTCCACCAGCCGCTGACATTAAAAATAAAAAACCAAAGTGTGGCTGGTGAAGATAATTTGGCAGAGACATAAACATTTATTTCAAATCCAGATTCAAATGCAAAATAGCCAACATGAACACTCACTGAAATTCAGATATCTGGCACTCAAAATGGCTAATAACACACCATCTGACACCGATTTGCCTCCATCGTATGCGGATGTCGTCGCTGAGGATTTACAGAAATTGTCAGTGGCTGGAGGAAGACCCTCTCAGCAACAACAACAACAGAGACCACAAAGAACACAAAGACCATCAACTTCAAATACATCTTCATCTTCCAAAATTGCTAACAACAGAACATCAACCACAACTTCTACTTCTACTTCAACAAATACGAATCACAGAACATCATCTTCAACTTCAACTTCAACTTCAAAACCACGTCCTCAACAAAGACCAGCACAACCACAAATCAACAACGATTTGCCCTGGGTCTATCCAAGAGACTACTTCTGCTCAAGATGTCACAATACTGGTAGAAAACTAAAGAACGGGAAATCCTGTCAATACTGTTGGGAAGCCTTTGGAAAAACGATTGGAAACAACAATGTCCATGTCATTACACAGCCAGGTTATAACAGCAACTATAGTGGTGGTGGTGGTGGTGGTGGTTATTATTCAAATAGTATTCCATTGCCCTTTTCAACTTCATCAACACATATCTCTCCTCAAATGATTCAGCAGCCTCTTCCTGGTGGTGCTCTGCCTCCAAAGATAGTCAAACCAGGTGATCCAAGTATTGGTGGAATACTGTGTGGCAGATGCAGAGGGAAAGGAAGAATTCAATTCTTTTTAGATGAAGAATTCTGGTATGTTTTTACAATATTATTTCTTTATAATCTGAAAAGTGTTTTTTTTGTTACTAACAACGTTATCTTTAGTGATGTTTGCAGAGGTGTTGGTAGGGTTTTCCCACCACCAAAGCGTAGATAGTGATGATTTGAAAAATGAACAACAGCAATGATGATTTTGATAACAGGATGATTTTAATTATTTCATACTGATAAGTATAATGATGACAACGATGAAAAAGGATTATGAAAGACAAGTTTGATGAAGACCTTAAATATATATATGATTGAATGATTACTACTTTTGTTACTTAACTTTTCGATATACGATAATTGTGGTTTATAACGTGTATCAAGCTGTATTGAATATATAGTTAATAAGAACAGTATCAAATTGTTCCATAAAGGCAAGCAGGTAACAAAGTTAAAAGCCTGACTGATCTATGAGGACTGAAAAGATGGAAAAGGAAGTGAAAATAAACCCAAAGAAAGACTTATATAAATGGCATTAGAGCTTAAAAATGGACTAGGAATGAATTAAATTAGAAGGGTGCTTGATCAAAAAAAAGGTCCAGGTAAAGCAGAAAAAGAATCAAAAACAGAAAAGTCATCAAATCATCATCATCTTCATCATAGATGAATTATAAGAAGGAAACAAAATCACCATTCTTCAACTGCTGGACAATCAACTTCGAATAATTCTTCTTTATAATGGAAATGTTTCCCATTTGAATCACGATTATGATTATTATGATGCTTCTTATCATTATCATTATCTTCAAAACATGAAATCACTAATGCAGTTAATTGACCACCATTGACACAAGATGAATCTAACCCCTTTGTATAAGCATATTTATCAACGTTTAAACCAATTGATGAATAATGACCATAATAAACTTTATAAACATTTGAATGATCTGATTTATCATCTTTAAATCTTGATTTCATAACTTTATTGAATCTTTTAAACCATTCATTCTTATCATTTTCCTTTAAATTCAATAAATCATGATAATTCTGATGTTCTATTGGATTTTTTAAATGAACACCAATATGTGATGCTAAACCTGTAACTGTTTCAAATACACCTTCGACACCATCAACATTTGTATATAATGGAACATCACCAAGGTTCAATATCAATGGTAAACTTGCTAAATAATCAACATGAGTCTTTGTTAAACGATGTAATACTTCATCATCTGTAATATCAAGATTTCTAAATTTAACAAATCCTGATCTATAAGTTTCATTATCATCAAATTTGAGAACTCCATTATAATTTGACATTATTTTGATTTCATGATTACCTAAAACACCTTTAAAATTATTTTCAATAGCATAATCTAATACTTTTATTGAATCTGGTCCCTTACTTATAAAATCTCCAAGCATAATAACTTCATCAGTTTGATTGTTATAATCAAGACTTTCCAATAATTCAACCAATGGATCGTATTCACCATGAATATCTCCAATCATAATAAGTCTTTCTCTCAATGTCTTTTTATTAGCATTAATATTGATATATTCCTCACTATTTGAAGCCAAGATAATGGAGGGTACTAATGAAACATTTAAATGTTGATACTTCTCAACAATCAATGGATTGAAGCTTTGCATAGGTAAATATACTAGCAAGTACAAAAGAGATAAACCAACAAAAATAATGGATCCTGTCTTTAAATAAGACTTGTAATATTCAAAATCGAACTTTCTTGAAGTGACAGCAACGTGCTCATCGCCAGTATTGTTGTTGTTATTATTGTTGTTGTTGCTGAAAGCTGAGCCATATTGGTTTCTATTGGCATGTGCTTGTGGATTCAAAGGCTTCGAAGACATCCCTGAAGATCTGATATTAATGACTGACAAAAAGGTAACAGCTTCAAGATAAAATCGGAATGACTTGAAGACTTGTTAAAATTTGTGAATTTTGTAAATTTTGATAAAAGTCATTTTCCTTAAACCCGAGACGCCAATTAACCCCGCTTGACTCAAATTTATCTCCGAAATGACTAAGAAGCACCCGAAATTCACCAAATTTGGAGCTAAAATTAACAGATTTTTTTTGATATCTCACTTGAAGTCCTAAACTTAAAATACAATCCCATCAAAAATACCATACTTTCCACAACACAGCACAGAAGCATCAAACTCATCAATATTTTAAAAAAAAATCACGTGCGCAAAATTAAATTTTGAAAAATTTTAACGAATTTGGAGGGAAACTTGAAATGTTTTAGATGCGATAGATAGGTATTCGATAATAGCTGGTATACCGCTGAATTCCTGGCCCTTGTACTATTGACTGGTCTTAGGGATTGTTTGTTGTTTTTCCAGAATAATTGCTGCTTTTTCCAGATCTGATTTATATTTTGAATAGCACATCTTTTCATCATTATGGCTGACCAATTAGCTGAAAGAATTACTCATCTCGACATCAACAGCCAATCCACCGTTCCTGGAAGTGCTGTGGACCATCCACTACAGCAGCATCAAGAAGTTGAGGACGTTGAGGAAGAGGAAGAAGAAAAAGAAAAAGAAAAAGAAGAGGCTCCAACAACATCATTGCATCACACAAACCAATCAATTTCTCATCCTCAACCAAAACCTGTTCGTTTGGCAAGTTCCTCTAAACATTCAGTTTCTTTGAATTCTCCATTAGCCACAAGACCTGCCTCTCCATATACATTGAAACCTCCAATCGACTCAGATGGTCTTTCATGGCCAAGTATAGGTGCTAGACAAAGAATTGATAGCACTCCTGAGGAAAATAAGGCAAGAGAATTAAGAATTGCTAATGCTGTTAAAGTGATATTGGAAGAATTAGGTGAAGATACTTCAAGAGAAGGTTTGCTTGAAACTCCTGAAAGATATGCTAGAGCAATGTTATTTTTTACTAAAGGTTATGAAGATAATATCAGAGATGTGATTAAAAGAGCCGTCTTTGAAGAAGATCATGATGAAATGGTTATTGTTAAAGATATTGAAATTTATTCATTATGTGAACATCATTTGGTTCCATTCTTTGGTAAAGTCCATATTGGTTATATTCCAAACAAAAAAGTCTTAGGTTTATCAAAGTTGGCAAGATTAGCTGAAATGTATTCAAGAAGATTTCAAGTTCAAGAAAGATTAACAAAACAGATCGCTATGGCATTAACAGAAACTTTGAAGCCAAAGGGTGTTGCCGTTGTCATTGAAGCAACACATATGTGTATGGTTAGTCGTGGTATTCAAAAGAGTGGATCTTCTACCGTGACTAGCTGTATGCTTGGTTACTTTAGAGAATCACAAAAGACAAGAGAAGAATTTTTAACTCTTTTGGGTAGAAGATAACCGAAATACGAACAACTTTTGAAGGAATGAATGTCTTTTATTCAACCAAAATTCATCTCTTTCAAAAGTCAAAATAAATCTTCAAATAAAAAAGGAAAATAGAATAATAATAATAACAACAATAATGAATGAATCTTTAATGACAGCTTACCGGATATAATATAATAGTTTTTAGTGTTGTTTTGGGGTGATTTTATCATGGTTCATTTCATTTTTTTTAGCCATTAGCTGATCAGAACATACTGATTATAAGGGCAAAAAAATGAATCAATCATGTACTATAGAAATAAATTTTAATAAATATACTGGGTTTCAACACTTAAAAGCTATCTTTCTTTAATTCCTGTAGGCGGGAAAAGTTGTATATCGTAAAGTATTGATTACATTATATTTGATGATGATATGCAGGAGCTATATTACTATTCACGAACGATTTTCTCTATTATACATTTGCTGGAAAGGAATGATGCCTTTATCTCCTTTCCCTTCTTCTTCTTCTTCTTCCTTCATCTTTTTAGTTAACTATCGATGAATTTAATTTCTAATCTTCTTTCTGTTATTAGTTGGCTTTGCGGTCTTACCACTAGCACCAATGGTTATGTTAACCTTTGGAGGTTGTGTGAAACCAAATGATTTAGCAACTTTAACTAAGTCCAACTTATCAATTTGATAAACTGTCTTTAAATGATGTGAAGAATAAGCTTGTAAATATGATCTATAACCATCTTTAGCAGATTGATGTAACCAATAGTTAGAGCTGATCAATTTTTCTAATTGACTTTGAACATTGGCAATTTTATTTGTTGGGAATTCATATTCATTCAATGGTACTTTTGCTGCCTTCAAATATCTTAAGAATCCTAATTCAGTTGGTGTTAAAAACATTAATGATTTACCATGTGCCTTGGTACCTCTTGCAGTTCTACCAACTCTATGGATATAATCTCTTGGATCATCAGGTGGATCGAATTGTATAATCCAATCAACAGATGGAATATCCAATCCTCTTGCAGCAACATCTGTACAGATTAAGATACCTTGTTTAGCATTACAGAATTCAAAAAAGGTATTTGTTCTCTTTTGTTGCTTTTGTTTCCCATGTAAATCCAAAACTGGTAAATCAATATAATTCAATAATTCAGCATAATATTTGACTGAGTTACATGATGATAAGAATACAATGATTTTCTTCTTGATATTCTTCTTTAAGAATGAAAATAATAATAAGAATCTCTTATCACTATCACAAACAACATAACCTTGTTCTAATCTATCAACAGTAGAGTTCTCTTCTTTACTATCGACATTTATGAATAATGGACCTGGTCTTAATGAAATTCTTGCCAAATCTTCAACCTTGGTGGTTTGTGTAGCAGAGAATAACATACTTTGTCTATTCTCCTTTGGCAGAATCTTGATGATTTGTTTCATTTCTTCTTCAAACCCAATTTCTAAGATTCTATCAGCTTCATCAATAACTAAGGCCTTTAAATTTTTGAATACAAAACCTTGTGTGTTTTGTAAATGATCTAATAATCTACCTGGAGTAGCAATGACAATATTGACACCCTTGGCTAATTTTTCAGCTTCAGCTCTTCTGTTGGCACCACCAATGACGATACCAAAGGTTTGTGAATGATGAGCCATCAATTCTCTACAAACACCAAAAATTTGTAAAGCTAATTCTCTTGTTGGAGAAACAACAATGACACCGGTACCGTTTCTTGGCTTGAACTTCAATGATCTCAACATTTCAATGGCTGGGATCAAGAATGCTAAAGTCTTACCTGACCCAGTCTTAGCAGCACCCAAGACATCACGACCAGCTAATAAAGGTGGAATGGTTCTAGCTTGGACAGAAGTCATCTTTGAGAACCCCATTTCCTTGATGGCTTGTAATGTTGGTTCAGATAATTTGTGGTCTTCGAACTTGTCAGAAACGTTTTCATTGTCATCAACTTCATTGGTATTTATGTGTCTTGATCTTGTATCTTGGATTTCAATGTCAGATTCTTCCTCTTCTTCAGCTTCTTCATCGTCTTCTAAATCATTTAGTTCTTCGTCATCGTCTTCTTCTTCTTCAGATTCAACAATTTTCTCATTGGTGTCCAATAATCCAGCAATTTCGTTATAATCTTGATCCAACTCATCGACTAGTTTTTCATTATCTTCATTATCTTCTTCTTCGACTTCTTGATGACGTCTCTTTGAGCTTTGCTTGCTGTCCTTCTTGGAGTAAGGGTGGCTAGATTGCTTCTTACCAGATTTGTTGAACTTGGCCATCATCAATCAATCAAGTCTTGTGCTGAGAACTAATATCTTTCTATGCTGTGATATTTATTCAAGTTTAATTTTTTGCACATAAAATTTTTTTAAAAAAAAAATTAAAAAAAAAGATTAAAAAATCTCCGAATTGGGAAATAATGGCTCAAAGGGGTAACAGGCGATGAGCTACAAGTTTTGGTGAGTATGGCTAGTAGAATATCAATAAATAAGTGCCTGTATTGTGTAGTGATTAGTGGGTACTTGGAAACATCAAAAATATACTACAGAAGTGTTCTATTTAAATAAAGGCTTCATTGGAAAAAGCGAGTATGGGAAATCAGTCAAATGAGGACTAATCTTTCTTGATACCAATATCTTTCAACTGGAAAGCACCAATCAACTCAGGAATGATTA
This sequence comes from Ruyongia ponderosae, assembly GCA_030582235.1. Taxonomy (NCBI): domain Eukaryota; kingdom Fungi; phylum Ascomycota; class Saccharomycetes; order Phaffomycetales; family Wickerhamomycetaceae; genus Ruyongia; species Ruyongia ponderosae. The sequence goes on along the minus strand of JAKTWV010000014.1, from coordinate 125,263 downwards.
TCTCATAATCCATAGTGTCACTATTAATGTCTCCTTCATCCTTCTCGACATGAATAGTGGCTCTTAATGAATTTTCGGTGATTTTGTAACTTAATTCTCTATCTTCTCTCAAATCCAAATCCTTAACATCAAGGACAGATTGAGCACCAGGTAATTTGGAATCTCCAAATCGATATTGATCTTGATATTTACTATCCAAATTATGCAAGTTTTCAATTGGAATCAAATCAGACCAGTTTCTTTTGTTTAAGAATTCTTTATTAGTTCTATGTTTACCATCAACATCATAATGGAACATTGGAACCATATCTTCTGAAGTTGAATGATCAAAATGATGAATTTTGGATCTCTTATTCAACAATTCTGCCATAGGATCAGGTGGTGGAGCATTAACAACAGCAGATGAAATCAAATTAAACATCAATCTTGGATCATTTTCAGGTTCAAATTTGACTTGATCATTCAATTTTTTATACTTATCTCTATGAGTTATATGATGTTTATGAAATTTGGTATGTAATCTACCAACTGCAGCTAAATGAACATCACCACTTAATATAGTGACTCTAACTCCATGTTTAGAACCAAATTCTTGAAATTTCCCAACCAAGAAATTTCTTTCCTTCTTATGATGCTTAGAACACCAATGATCTTCTAAATCATCCAAAACTTCAACAGATCCATCGAATTCATTAACAAGTCCCTTAGCCATTACACCTTTCATTGCTAATGATCTTAATGGATAAAGAAGACTTGAACTTAACAACCATTCAAGCCAAACTAATCTTGGATAAGCAATTGGGACACCTAAAAGAACAATAAGATGTTTGATTTGTGAATCATTGGCAATTTCCTGGTTTAATCTTTGAAAGACTCTTTTATAAGTTTCAGTAGAAACAACTTGTTTCAATTTTCTTTCAGTTCTACAATCTAAACCTAAGAATGCTTGTTTAGCACCTAATTTAGTAAAGATTGAATGAGAAATTTCTTGCATATATGGACCAGGTTTTGAACCTAAGATCCAATTTTTATCTTGTAAATAATCTTCATCATCATTAATAACATCACATTGTTGTTGGAATAACATATAATATAAATAGGCAACTTTACCAATACCTTTGAAGATTTCAGAACTCATAGTAATATCATGATAAGATCCAAACCCATCAATAATATCATGATCATCAAAGATGTTGATTGATGGAATCATTGACATAGCAATTGGATATAAGGATTGTAATGTTTTACCTTGAGTACCTTCCCAATAACCTAAACCAAACCATCTTAGATATTGATTTAGATAAAATTCATGGAATGAATCTTCCATCTTTTTATCAAATTTAGCATGTTGCTTAGATACAGGATTTTTCACTTGTAACCAATCATGAAACTCCTTTGATGAATTTTTAATAGCATCACAATAAATTTGATCACCACCACCAATCATAACATGATATTTCAAATTTGATGATTGATGCTTTTTGATGATGTCATACCATAAAGAACCCTTGAATGATGATGTTTCTGTACCTAATGAAAACCCATTACATGAATAAGAGATCACATTCATTGATTGTAAAGATGATGGTAAATAGAATTCAAATGAAAGATCTTTATAATTATTATTGATGATATATTTAACTTTTTGTTCATATTCAACAAGTTTGAAATCAATATTGAATTTTATAAAGATGTATGAACCAACTCTATGAAATACTTTACTTGGGAAATTACCAGTTTCTAATTGAGATTGATCAATATTATTTTCAAATAATTCAGGGTTTGGACCCTTAATGAATGATATTTCTGGTGAATTTGTATTGTTGCTTTCAATAACTAATAAGATTGAAGCCTTGTAATCGATCCCACCATTGATAAGTCTTAGGACAGGACCACATTTGATATTCAAGTCTTGATTATTGGTATCTGAGAATAATGGTGGAATGTCATTGAAATCTTGTGGAATGTTTGATTCTTGAGAATCTTGTAAGATTTGAAGACATTGAGTTAAGGAACGGTTTTGAGACTTGAAGTGCTCCAGTATAGATTGCTGATCCAAAGTCATGATTGTTGTGGCTGTTGTTTCAACGTGGATAGTTTCGGAATAGCAATAAAGTGATAATTCCTCGAGGAAGTTCCCTGTAATTGATCTTTAAGTCTTGTATCAACCAAAATTAGCAAGAAAAATGTTTATGTCTTGTGAATTTCGAAACAAGTTGAAATTCAAAATCATCAGCCTCTTCTCCAGCCGCACCAGCCACTTTTGTAAATAGTAGAGATGATTGCGGCTGGAGCCGATAATGAATGTACTACTCTGTTTAACTTGAACTTGAAACTAGTAATCTCATCATATTATAGATACATACACACCAGACACAAAACAACTCCAAAACACTGAAAAACAGCATCAAAAATTGACTAAATAAAACAAAAATTAAAACAAACAAACAAACATATTACATTAAAAACTCATTATTGTTATATATCAAGTTATTCTTCTTTGAATAACAATCCATAACCTCTTGTCTAAACAACTCATATCGATCTTTGATCATCAATGGTTTCCAAAGCGTCATGTCAGCACCATCAAGATCAGAGACATTTATGGAGACAAGACTGGTTATTGTAATGATACAGATGTGCTGTATTATATTGTAAGTCTTTAATTCTTGAATGATTTGATATCCATTCAATTTTGGCATTTCGATATCTAGGAATAGTATATCAAAAAAATTGCTAGCCTTGTTCTTGTTGTTATTAGTGTTGATGATGTCTGAAGCATCTTCTTTTTCACCTTCTTTTGTAACCTGATGACAGTCCATTATTGTATTCAAGCCCAGTGTTGAGTCCGTTGTGGAATAGACATTGATATCATCACCAAAAGATTTCTTTAATACTCTTTCCAATATTTTGACATTTATAGAGTTATCATCAATAATCAAAGCATTTAGGCATCTCTTACCAGTTGTATGATTGTTATTATTGTCTCTGTGAGAGGTGATATCAAAAGTTGGAGTTGATAAATCGGCTGGGGGTGACAATAATGGGATGAAAGATGTATCATTGGTGGCAGTATTATTGTTATTGTTATTGTTATTGCTATTGCTATTGGCTCTGGTTCTGACAAGATGATCAGTTACTGGTTCATTTTCATCTGTTGGTGTCAGTAGTGGGTTGTATCTGCTGGGTATGCTGATTTGAAGATTGTTTGTGTTTAACCTTAGATTCATCGGCTAGTTGTTTGCAACTCAAGTAATGGTATTAAAGGAATGAATATGAATATGAATATGAATATGAGTATTTCTCTTAGCTTTTAAAGAATGATAAGGACGTTTGCTAAGAAGAGGGAGGTGGTGATCTAATATATAATCCTTGTAATAGTACGGGTATCTCAATATCTCAATAATGACTGACTTGGTGACTTTGGTGGGAGAGTCGTTGAAGTATATTGTTTTCTTTTTGGCTGCTTAAGTTGCTATCTGCTTTAAGTCTAGAAGGCCCTCTCAGAAAATTTTTCACTTTTGCTGTGAAGAATCTAAGAAAATAAATATGGCAAGCAACATTTTGACATGTTGACTCAATGTTCTATGAATGCTTGTAGACTGTAGTATGTAGTATGGCTTTATCATACCGGCAATAAAGGCTAAAAAAGTGTTGATTAATTTTGCTGATGTTCGTTGTTGATGTCGGACTTGGTTGATTGTACCCACAGAAAAGATAATGGCTGCTTCTTTCTCAGGCACCGCAGCCAAACACAGTAATTATTTTAATATAGGCTCAATTTGGTACAGCAATACATACTACATACCTACATAGTACAGAGCCATTTTGCGACACAATCAGAGAGAGCTGGAGAGAAAGAAGAGAGAAACAAACAGAAGTATTTTGATTATTTCCTAATTAAGGTATTACCCTTTTGGGACTGAAATAAAAAGAAATGGAATAATAGCAGATACAGACAGAATCACAAAGAGATGGCACAACTACTGAACATGATAGATTACAATAGCAATAACAATATACATTATACAATAAGAACACTACAACCCACAAGTATCCTCTTCATTATTAAGATTTCATGATTGTTCAGAAAGTGTCAAAATTTAATTCAAGACATAAAAAAAAATTCATAGTGAAATATCACAATTTGAATTCATTAATTAGGAAAAGGAATAGGAATCTCAACATCAAATATATCAAATTATATCCATAACATACATATATATAATGGCAATTGCTCTATGGCTTACGCCCAATCCAAACTCACAGATATACCAACTTTTAAAGAACCTATCAATGTCCTTAAACCCCCTGGTAAACAATCAATATTTTATTGATCCTGTGGAACCTCATATAACAATCACTTCAAATTTAAAAATTACTAATAGAAATGATGTTAATATTATTTTACAATCTTCTGTTGCTGCATTAAAAGATTTTGAAATCATGATTCATTTTATTAATTTAGTTATAAATCCAAAAAGTGGATATTTTAAAAAGATTTATTTAAACGTTAATAAATCAAAAGCTTTAATGGGTTTAAGTTATTTGATTAGAGAATTATATACTGATGATCCCAAAATTGATGAATGGTTATCAAATTATGATCCTCATGTTTCATTGATCTATACTGATTTATCTCATTTTGATACTGCATTAACTAATAATATAAAGATAAGAATTCAAGATTATTTAAACATTCAAGATTTAAATCAAATTAATCAATATGCTTGGACAAATGGGATTTTAAAAATTGTTAGATGTGAAGGTCCAATTGATGAATGGGAAGTATTGGGTCAAGTATCTTTATAGAATTGTTTTAATTTGAATTGCTTTGGGATTAGTGGTATAATTATAAGTTGTGATGGGTGTGTGTTTTTTTGTTAATATTGCCAGTGCTTTATGATGATTTACAGTAAAGCATTTGGATATAGACTGTTTTGTTTGACCTTGTTTTGCCTAATTTTTTTGTAATATTATTATTGATTATATAATAAAAGTTTTTTTGTATTTGTAATTTAAAATTTAATGATTAATGCTGATAAAAGATTAGATCTTTGTAGTTTAACTTCTTCAATTTTTACAATTTGTAGGTAAGTTGGAATTATATATCTAAATTGACTTGAATCATGTCTCATGGGGACAACTAATATTTAGAAGGAGTGACTGGGACACCTTCAATGGCAGCATCATTAACAAACCAAGTAACTGGTAATGGTAATTCATTAACTAATTCACAAGGTAATCCAGATTTTTCATTTCCAAAGATCTTTGTTAAAATTGAAGCCTTACCTGCACCTTCAGCAACAAATGCTATATTTAATGATTTTTTTAAATATGGTAAAGTTAATGTAATTCTATTACTTGGTGGCTTTGGAGAATCTTTAATAATTGCAACATTTTTATCAGTAACATTTAATAATTCATGATTTGGGAATAATGAACAAGTATGACCATCTGGTCCACAACCTAATAAGACTAAATCCAAATGATCTGGTAATTCAGATTCATATTCTTGTGCAATAATGGCCAATTCATGATCTTGACTATGAACTAAAGATTCATTAATGGTAAAGACGGTTGGACCTTTAATATCAATAATTGAATCCAAGATTTCCCTTTTAAACAATCCATAATTTGAATCTTCATCGAATAATGGAACTAATCTTTCATCACTGAAGAATATTTGCCATTGAGATAATTTTAATTGAGATTTATGGTTAAGAATCCCAGCTTTAAGGACTTTGATTAATGAACCACCTGATATAGCAACGTTAAATTTTGAATCTTCACTTGTCAAGATCTTGTCTTGGATTTCAATGATATATTTGATCAATGCCTCTGAAACATCTTTGGATTCAGCGTTTGAATAAATCTTGACCATGTTTGTATGATATGAAATTAGTCACTGGTTTTGAATGTTTTAAATGATTGTATTAAATTTGTTTAAAAGATCAAGTGAAAGGTGTCAAATCTAAAACAAATCTTTTCCGAATTTCTGACATGAGTCGTCCGAAAACGTCAACAATGCTTAAAATATTGAAAGAGATTGGGGATAATGCTTGGACTAACAGTTAGCGAGCATAATTATAATATATTTGCTTTAATTAGGAGATTAAACTCTACTGCTGCAAAAAACTTGTAGCCAAATATCTTTAAAACTGATGATTTGATATAACTTTCAAAGTATTGTCACGTGACTTGATATATCATTTTACCCAGATTAGTTGAGCTAACACGAGAAATATGAGTAGTTTATGTTTGATAACATTATAATGACAGTATTACAATATGATTTAATACAGTAATCAAGTATAACAAAGAAGTATGATAATAAAATATCAAATTTCTTGCAATATTTAGTATTCCTAAAAAGATGGCTGTTGAAAAGTTATCATAGTTGGTGCAAAACAGTGAGAATAATTATAAAAAATCATAATATCGAGATACAAAGAAATGATTAACATAAACGTATAATGTGATATTAGTTTAGTGCCTAAATTTACAAATATAGATAATGTTAATCAGTAGCATTTGCGAGTGTCGTTGATTACACCAATTTGAAGGTTTCCTGGAGAGTCCGGCCTGCCTATCAAATTAATTTTGTGGTCCCGTCTAGAGAATAAGCCAGGCGGCCTATCAATATCTCTGCAATATTGACAACGTTCTGTTATAATTTGACCAAAACAATCAAAGATGAAACTTTGGTCTTTGATCATTTGGTTCATAATTAGCAGATCAGGCGAGACTTAATCACGATATAATATTGAGACATTGTGACTAAACACCAAATAAATTATAGCTAGGCTGAGCGTTTCAGGTTAAAGCTCTCGTCTAAAGTGCAGCGTAGCCATACAAATATACAGAAACACAGAAAAGGAATAGAAGAAATATGCAGTTAATTACTTACCAAAGTTGAGGCAGAGTGGTACTATAAACTCAGTTGATTATCTATCAAACATGATCAGTTATCAGCTACCAGACTTTACCACTTTTTCCCAGAAGGGTAAAATCCATTGATTTGATTGGAAGTTGGAAAAGTGGAATAAGCTCAAGGTGCAAAAGGATCTCAGCTTTCAAGACAGAAAGACCAAAAGGGATCCAAAAAGGAACCAAATTTGTGGAACACTGGCTAGTCTTTCAGTATTTTCTGCAATGTTTCCTGATTGGTTAACAGTTCTCTTTAACGGTTCCTTTGAATAACTGCAAAGTACTGCTCAGCTTCTCATTCGTCTATTCTTCTCATACCTGCATCAATAGCAGATCAGTCACAAATTCCAGATTAGCCCTAGAAACTCCAGACAAAGACGAGCAGGACATGAACAGAGTATCACGGTAGAAACTAGACACTACAATACTTCAACAACTACTATAATATCATAGTATCACCAACAAAACAACAACCTTTCAACACAAAACAGAAATGAAACTTCCCGAAAAGGCAATACAATTTGATCTCAATACTCACTTCACAAAGCACCAAATGCTATTTGATATCTGCTGTTTAATTAAATCCAGGATTTGTGTATTCTTTGTCCAACGTCTTTTAAACTTTCGTGTATATTCTCAATTTTCTGCACATCAAACTGTAAAGTGCAACATGAGTCCAGAGACGATCAAGTGACAAGTCCTCATTAAACCTTCCATCAATCAACTTGATATTAATATCAATAATATTTGGCTATTTACACGACCTACATGAAATCAATTCAAAACTCAACACTGACAAATATTCACAACTCTCATCAAGTGAAATTTGGAATTTCTGTAACTTGTACTTTACCCAGTTCCCTTATGAATATAGGACTAATCGCTTTCTCTTCAAGTTTAATTAAATTTGCATTTCTTCTTGTACAATCAATATTTGTTAAATCAAACAACACTTTTCTATCAACCTTAATAAATTATCCACAGTTTAATACTTAATTATATATCATTTGAAGCAGCCAATAATGAATCATGATAAATCCCTAAACATCACGGACTTGAAGGCATTATCTGATAAATTTAAGAGGTCCACAAGTGCCACTTCAAGAATCAATAATGTGGATTTCTCTTTATTTGCTTCAAAGAACTTTGATAAACCAATATCATTAACAACTCCAACTTCAACTTCAACTTCAACTTCAAGACCAAGAACTCTACCAAGACAGCAAATAAATAGATCAAAGAAACTTTATAATGAGGTACAAAGAAACTCAATCAATTTTGGTGTAACTCCAAAGGAAATGATTGAATATTTCAAAAAGCAAAAGGAAATCACTAAAGTTATGGAAACATTAAAGATGAAGGATGATGATCCTTCCTCTGATTTATCATCAATGGCACCGTCAAGAAGGAGAACTGATCAATCACTGAACGTGGATCCAAAAAAGAACTCTAATATAAAAAGACTTGGAATTTATGACAATAACTCATCAATCAATGAAGATATCTTTTTAACACCAAACAGTACACCCTTATCATCAACCAGTATTATTCAAACACCAACACCAACACCAACACTAACACCAACATCAACAATCTCAAAAAGATCAATCCAAAAGGCTCATATCATTGAAACAAGATCAAGCCCTTCACCTGTAAGACTTGTTTCTATCACCAAGAAGCCTGAAATATTAAAGAATTCTCTATCATCATCTTTATCTTCATCAACATTAAAATTGGAAAAAAACAACGTTGATAACAAGACAGGACTTGAAACACATTTACAAAACAATATCAAACATGTTGAGCGATCAACTTTCAAATCACATTCAGTTTCAAACTCATTTGCAAATTCATTTGAAACAGATGCTGCTTCAATCATCAATAAACCAAACAGAGAATCATTTGAATCAAGTATTAAATCATTATCAAGCATCAAGGAAGAAGGTACACAAGCTGTTGATAAAATGACTGATCACAATTATGGTTATAGTTCAACGAATACTATCACTACTGATTATACCAACACTGATAAAATATTTGAAATCTTTAACGCTTTAGATTCCAAAATGCATGATATATCAAATCTCAAGTTTGATATTGATGAAAAAAGCATTATTACTGAGAATGAATTAGATGATGAAGAGGATGATACTATTGATCAGTATTATCTCAATTCAACTGATGATGATGATGTTGATGTTGATGAGATTAGGATCCAAGATTTGCAAATCAATGACTCCTTAACACCAACAAGGTTCAATGGATTGAAAAGAAAGGGTATGGTTCTATTCAATAGTTCTAATTCATTATTGAGTAATAATAGCTCTGATAAATTGAATAATGCACCATTTATCAGATCACAAGAAAAATTCAAATTATCATTATCCAAATCTCAAGAACAATTATTATCTAAGAAATCAATCTCTTCAGCCCCACCAAGACCAGAAACCATGCCTCCAAGTTTATCAAGTAATAATGATGAAGTGACTAAAACATTGCTATATGTTGATTATGATTTTACCAATAATGCTGATGATGATGAAGAAACACCTTTGATTGCTGAGAATTCACATATTGAAGAGAATAATGTTAATCCAGGTACACCAAAGAGAAATGGATCTGCTATTTCAGGATTGAGTATATTGGGCAAATCAGGGTCCTCTTATTTGAAGAAATTATCAAGTGATGGTAGATCCAGACAAAAGAATGGTCCATCTTTTTCTCCAATAAGTATTACTCCATCAAAGAGAGTATGTCATACGGTTGAGGATACGTTGATTGCCGATGACGAGTTTAAAGATTTCAGTTTCACAATAAATAACAACAAACAAAGAACGCCCAGCAGCACTAGTAGAAATGAGTTCAATTTTGAGAAACCTCCAACATCAAATTCACCAGTCCTCAAATCAAGAAACAGTTCTAATTCATCATCTCCTAAAGTTGATAATTTTATGTTTTTGAGTCCCTCTCCTATCACAAACAAGAGGAATAACAACTATGACAAGAATGGAGAGATAAAAAGAAGCTTCAGTACATTTGTAACTCCTGCCGGATCTCCAAGAGGGTTTGCTGCCTCCAAGAGTAAGAAACAAAGATCTCTGAGTGATAATGCTTGGAATGCTCAGCCTTTCAGACACAGTCCTACCTTGAAGATTTCAGAAAAGGAGGCAAAAGATCACAAAACCATGACTATAGAATCGCCACTGATACGTAACCCTGTTGTATAACATGAACCACCACTAATACCAACCAAATTTCACCCATGAATATTGTTTGTAGAGAAGGTGGGTAAATGCCAAATATCCAAATATTCAAATTCATCGGGCAAAACAATTCTGCCAAAAAAAATTGAAGATTTTGATTTTTTTCGATTTTTCACTTTAACCAAAATACTTAAAATACTGCAATTAATAGAGGAATCTGAACCCATAAAAGATGTCAGCAGTACCCAGAACCTTGAAGATGGCTAATGGTAAACTTATACCTTCAATCGGCTTTAGTAATAGAGTGTTGAGACCAGGATACGCTAAAAATGCCACTCAAGAAGCTCTATATGCTGGATATAGACTCATCGAAGCTTCAAATTTGTGGGATAACACTTATCAGATGCTCAATGGAGCAGAATCATGGCTTAAGACTGATACCAATAATAAGAGATCAGATCTGTTTATAAATGTCAAATTTGGTTGGAGAGCACGCAAAGATATGAGCGAAGATTTAGAGATTTTAAGACAATGGTTATCAAGAAGTAACATCAATTATATTGACTCAATAACGTTACAACATCCTTTTCCAAATCAAGTACTGAGAGGAAATGCTTATGCTGAATTGAATACAGCTGTTGAAAGAGGTTGGGCAAAATTTATTGGACTTCGAGGATGGGGTCAACAACATTTGGAGGAAATCTATCTTCAGAATTTCCCACATAATCCAGCCATTGTTGAACTTGATATAAATCCATGGCATATGATGCCAAAACTAGTTGAATATTGCAAGAGCAAAAACCTTCCAATAATAGCTAATCAACCTACTGATATCAACATATTTAAGGGGGATGTACATATAAATCAATTATGCAAACGTCATAATTGCCAACCATATCAATTGTTGAATAGATGGGCCCTAGATAAAGGATATGGACAGATGGTTTATTTGAGGAGTCCAAAAGAGATGATAGGGAACTTTCAGATAGACAACATAGATGTAAAACCAAGTGAATGGTGCACCATTGAAAGAAAGAATGAGAATAATCATTCTACAGGTGATAGAGATTTCACTTCCATGTATTGAAAAGGCAACAAAATAACACCCAAAATAGAATCTCATGATTATGAAGATAATGACTAATGAAATGTACAAAGAATACTGTTCAAACCCTCATACTACTCTTTTAATCAATAATTGTACTCAGTAGACCTCAAAACTGTTTTCAAATTTACCCGGAAATTCTGCCATGAATATTTTCAAAACTCAAACAGCAACAATGACATTTTGAAGAACAAAGAATACTTCAAATCTTCAGATAAAAGAGGAAATGTCAGTTGCAAAGACCATCAAATTATCATCTGGCTATTCGATTCCTTCCATTGGATTGGGGACATGGGAATTATCTACTAGAGAATGTTCGCAAATAGTTTATGAGGCATGTCAAAGGGGGTATAGACATTTTGATTCAGCCATATTATATGGGAATGAATTTGAAGTTGGTCAAGGAATAAAGAAATGGCTTGATGAAGATAAAGAAGGTAGAAAGAGAAGTGATATCTTTTATACAACAAAATTATGGAGTTTCAACAATTATCATCAAGCTAAATTGGAGATTGAGAAAGCTTATAAACCAATCAAAGATTCATTAGGTTATATTGATCTTTTATTATTACATTCACCAACTCCAGGTCCAAAGGGAAGATTAGAGGCATATAAGGCAATTCAAGAGGCTGTTGATGAAGGGATAGTTAGATCAATTGGTGTTTCATCATGGGGGGTTGAACATTTGAAGCAATTATATTCATGGAGTGGACTGAAATATAAACCTGTTATCAATCAAATTGAAGTTCATCCATGGTGTATGAGACAAGAATTATGCGATTATTGTAAATCAATTGGTATTCAAGTGGAAGCATTTTCACCATTAGCTCATGGTAGTAAATTAAATGATTCAATTGTTTCTAAAATTGCTAAATTTCATAAAGTTTCAAATGCTCAAATATTGATCAGATGGTCATTACAATTAGGTTATATTCCATTACCAAAGACTAGAACTATTGAAAGATTATCAACAAATTTAGATGTTTTTTCATTTGAATTATCCAATCAAGAAATGAAGGAATTAAGTCATCCTGAAGCTCATGAACCAACTGATTGGGAAGTTACCACTGTTGCTTGAAGCAAATTGTCATTACCTTCTTCCCTTTGAAAGAGTAAACGTGTCACTTAAGGTATTGATTATCACAAGTACGTATCGTTGATTTTAAAAACTAAAGAGATTTTTGATTTGTTGGATTTTTTGTACAATCATTAACCGTGTATTTATAATTAAAGGAGTTCAGATACTCACTTTGAACATACTAGCTAGAATTCCAGCATTTTCAGTAATTATATATCCTTTATGATCATACTTTAAAGGTCGTATAGCATCAATTGATTATAAACAGAAACATTCTCTTATTGATATATCAAGATTGAAATCCGGCTCACACTTGTATCGTTGCCTTGGACCCACCAACAGTTTTCTGTCATCTTTTTATGTATCAAGCATATCGATATCAGGAGACAGCTCCCAACTTGTTTCATATTTCTGTCTCATATCATTTAGCTGGGAAACATCATTTGAAGTAAACATTTTCATGTCTACTATCACATCTTCATCATCGTTGTCCAATTCAATCCCAAACTGGTAACTTATACCGTAATCAATGATAACAGGCACATTCTTATGGTTCAACATAATATTTTCTGTTTTGATGTCTCCATGGGCTATTCCCTGATTGTGAATGGACTTTATTTGTTTTGCAAGATCATCAAATACTCTTTTTCCTTCACTATAGCTGAATAAAGCTTTGTCAAAGATTTCATGAAATGACTTAGCGAAATATTGAAGGCAAATGGAGGGGCCCATGATGTTATGCCAAACTTCACTACCATGATCTGAGACTGATTTTAGAGTGATACAAACAAATACATTATCAATATAGATAGTAGGAATTCTGACTGGTGCTATTAATTTATCATAGGCAGTAATCTCTTTAATGTAAGCTGAGCAACAGCTATAAGATAGGGTCATAATTTTACTCTTTTGAATGCTGAATAACTCAGAAAAGGTAGGATCGTATATCTTAAAGACAACGTACTCCTCATCGCTACTCACCAAGCTCGTTATTAGTTCTTCTGTATTTGTTCTGTTCACTGTCTTCACTCCATCATTCTCTAAATCATCCTCAGATAAGTTTTTCTTCAACTTAGAAATCAGAAACTCTCTTTTCATTCTTATGAGCTGGCCATTGCGGTTCTTACCAATTTGTATACCAAATCCCTTTACCTCCTTTTCACAGCAGCAGTCTTGGGGTGTAGTGTATTGATCTTCATGGTACAATGCACTATAACACTTATAACAGATACCAATATCAATTTCAAGATATGCCTGGTGCTCTATAGCTCTTGCAAACTTGGCTCTAGCACTCTCTAGAGCAAGACACAGTATATCGTAGTTATTCCAAATATCATCTTCATGAACTGCCTTTCTCATCATTTTCCAAACAATAGATTGAAACTGTTTACGAAGGTATAATGAATATTTTTCGGGGTCAGTATCGTAATTGGTCAAAATATGTCCTCTCTTGGAATACCAATCTTTCTTTCTTTCGAGGTTTGATATCAGAGAGTATTCTGACCATTTGGCTTCAAAGGAATCAAGTTTTTCTTTGACTTCATGGTCTTCCATATTGCCAAAATGTTCAACAAAACCGGTATCCTTAAGTAAAAAATGCATAAACAACTTGGTCAATGTGAAATTTTGAGTGGTAACATCTTCAGCAAAGACATTAGCTTTAGTTTGATTTGAGCCTCTCTCTGAGGTTTTGGATTTGTAAAAAAAAAACTTCAAAGGTATGTTGACTCTGTTTCTGGAGTTACCAGAAGAATCAGGTCTCTCTGTTGTATTCTTCGGGTCAAAAGTATAGAAGCAATAATAAACACTATCAGTTAATATCCCCGAATTTGTCTGGCTGAGAAGGCAGTAAGTAATGAGTTTTTGAAAGAAAGCTTCTGTGGATTTATCAATCTTCTCAATCTCACCTCTCTCGAACTTCTCCAAAGCTTCAAGAACTTTGAAAAGTGGGTATTTTTTGATTTCTGCAATCAAAGTTGCTAAATCAATATCCTTCTCAGTAAGCAAAGAGTACGCTATATCTCCAAAAGCATTAAGCCTTTTTAGTACAACAGCCTCAGGATCATCAATAGTCCAGATACCAAGTGCTTTTTGGTTGTCTGGGCTCAAAGACATGTGCATTTCAGAGACCTGCTGTAAATCAACACCAAAAAGCGCTCTTATAGCACCCATATAAACCTCAGACAACTTTCTAACTTTGTCTTCACATATCTTTTCAAAGTTGTTCTGAGGGTCGAATTTTGTAACAGCAAGACAGTTAATTTGAGCAAGCAAATCATAACCAAGTCTTAATGGATCAGATGATATACGGTGTTTAACAATCTTGGAAAGAATATCACAAGTTCTTTTAACCTCTTCTGGATCATCTTTCGAGATAAATTCTCTCTTAAGCTCATATTTATTGAATAAGCTGGCGGTAACTGTGCCTAATGATGCGCTCGGTTTGTGTTTAAAAGACCCTGGACGCTCTATCTTCGAGCATGGATTGTCCATTGTGAACATTTTCATTAAGATCTCAGTCACTAGCTTTTGTATCTCAAGAAAGTTAGAAGAATCCGGATTACGCGCAGCAGCACGACGATAAAACTTATCACCAAGTTCTTTAAAAGTACTTCTTAGTAGAATTTCGCCACCAGAAACGTTCCACTCAGACTTTAATGACTTAGCCCATAAATCAAATATATCGTTGTCTGGATTCATGACTAATATCGTAGTAACGGGTAATCAAGCAGCATTGAGCAGAGTTACTAGCTTCTCGTGGGGAATTTGTATGTTGTTTAATCAAATTGTTGTGAGAAGTTGCCATTGTGGATTCTTCAGTTTTGAAGCTTTTGGGAATTGGTGCTTACCCTGCCCAAGCTGAATTATGTCAGCAAATTTCCCAACTTCAGCCCTCGATAAACCCACCTAAATGCGGTGTCATGGCGTTCAGATTACTTACAATCTCCTTGCAATCATCTGAATATTGCAATGCCACCTTTTAATTTGAAGTTGGGCGACATAAAGTTTTTGACTTGTCACTTTCTGGCATTTGGGATTTTTGACCTCTGGACGCCCCGACGCTCAACATAGAGTAGGTGTATAAACTACCGCTAGTATCGCCAAATACAGAAAACGAGTGTATTACGGTAGCTCATGGGAGCACAATCCTGTACCTCCTGTTGATCTGACATGTCTGGGTGCCCTACTATGGGTGTGGAACCCTCTTTCAAAGCACAGTCATCACCTCGTCTGATAGCATGAGACGTTAATATAATCGTTATAAAAGAGCTTTGTAGCTTGAAGAAGGTGCTACAAAGTAAGAAAGAAATAATAATAGAAGATATTAATTATGATTATGAAGCCTTGAATAACTCAGGAAGTTGGAATTGATCATCAACTAAATTGGATTCATTTATACTAGTATGAAAATCAGCCAACAATTCCCTATCGAGCATTCTCAATATATCGAGTTGTTTGCGTTCAGTGCCATAATTCTTTAATTCAATATGTGAACTATTACTTGTTAATGGGGTAGGATTATGATCACTAGTATAAACCGGCTCATCATGATTAATTGTTAGAATTTCCCTTAATGAATTTAATTCACTCTCAGATTCTGGGAGACAAACTTCTAATTCAACATTTATGAAAGAATCAACTGATTGATTATTCAATTGATGAGTATTTTGAGATTCATTTGAGGTATTTGAATGTTTAGTCAAGATATCAGTAATTGTATCTTTTGGCACAAATCGTTTGTGACGGTCATAGTCCCCATGTTGATTTCTGATTAGAAGAGGTTGTAAGTTGGTAGGTTCTTTGGCAACTGTCTTCTTTTTGCTTCTCCAGAACATGATGTTATTGTTGTTGGTGCTATTGTTGGTGCTATTGTTGGTGCTATTGTTGGTGCTATTGTTGGTATTGGTGTTGTTTGTTAAAAAAATGAAATTGAACAAGAGAAGAACCAAAAGAAAAGAACTAAAACAGAACATGAGAAGTGAGAACATTATGAGAAGATTTATTAAAATGCCCTTATAAATTAACTATGGGGTGTCCGGATGTCCACAGTTTATCAAAAATTACCGCATTCGGAACTGGAAAAACAGAATATAAATAAAAAATTT
Source organism: Ruyongia ponderosae (assembly GCA_030582235.1). Classification (NCBI taxonomy): domain Eukaryota; kingdom Fungi; phylum Ascomycota; class Saccharomycetes; order Phaffomycetales; family Wickerhamomycetaceae; genus Ruyongia; species Ruyongia ponderosae. Next base: position 108,841 of record JAKTWV010000014.1, on the reverse strand, counting down.
TCAGCTATTTTCTTCTCTTTCATCTCCCTTTTTCCCTTTCCTTAACATATTTTCACTTTTGGATTACCAGCAATCTCATTGAATGCCTCTATATGATGCTCAGTTGCAAAAATGGCCGAAAGGAGATCAAGCCACGAAGGCCATATACCCATTTATAATCTATCTCTTCCTAACTCTGTGGAAGATGTATGGTTCGCTTGTGGGCAACATCTCGACCTGCTCTCTTTTTTTGTGTAATGTTATAGCGTGTATATCCCTTCTGTTAATCGATACAGCCATTGCTGAAACCTGACATCTTGTCCTCTCTTTTTGTAGTCAAAATTGTAGAAATCTGAATAAATTTTTTGGTGGTGATAATTTACAAAAAGGCATCGCCATAAATCAACAACGTCATCAAAATAATCAAAAGAACAACAACAAATCCACAATTTGAACATGAACAAGGGCAAGCAGGGTCTTGTCCATTACAACTGGCACAGTTGGCTGCTTCCCATCATTATCTTGTTCAGAATCTTCAATTCCTTCACAACAAGGACGTTTTTCCAGCCAGACGAGTTTTATCAGGCCTTGGAACCAGCTCATAATCTTGTCTTTGGATATGGACATTTGACCTGGGAATGGCAAATTGGATTGAGGAGCTTTCTACATCCTTTGATATTCGCTATTGGATTTAAAATATTGAAATCATTTCAAGAATTGTTTGGAGTTTTTAACAAAGATCATGAAAGAATAATGATAATATTGATACCAAAATTAATTCAATCAGTTATTGCTGCCATTGGTGAATATCATTTATATCAATTCTCATATAAGATCTCTCAAAATGAAAGATTAGCAAGATTCTCTTTATTCTTAAGTCTCTCAAACGTCTTTAATTGGTTCATAATAACAAGAACTTTTTCAAATAGTTTGGAAATGTCTTTAACATGTATTGCATTATCATATTGGTCATTTAACAACAACAATAAAAACAATAAAAATCATATCAATTGGAAAGATTTAAGAATAAGTATATCATTAATATGCATTTGTGTCTTAATTAGACCTTCAAATTTAATCATTTGGATCATCTTGGGATTACAATTCTTGATATCTTCAAATTCATTAAAGACAAAGATTAGATTCATTTCAAATGTCTTGCTCATTTCATCAATCATATTCACGATCAATTTATTCATTGATTATAAATATTATCATAATACTACAACTTCCACAATAACAATATCACAATTACCAATTTTTAAATTCATTAATTTCAATTTCAATTTGAATCTTTCAAAATTTTATGGTTCATCAAATTGGTCATTTCATTTATTTCAAAGTCTTCCAATTAATTTAATGCTTTCATTACCTTTCTTTTTGATTGGATTATTTGATAATAGTATTATTATTGCATTAAATAATAATAATTTCAAATTATTTAAATTCATTGTTATTATAAATTTGATCATATTTTCATTAATTGATCATAAAGAATTTAGATTTATTTATCCATTACAACCATTCTTAACAATAATATCTTCAACTGGTTTGAATAAATTATATTTGAAATATAATAAATGGTTAAAGGTTTATATATTAATTTTAATTGTTTTCAATTCATTATTTGCATATTTCTTGACAAGAATCAATGAACGTGGTGTTATTGAAGTAATGGATTATTTGAATTCAATTAATCATCAACAACAACAACAATCATCATCACCACTATCTGAACATGATTATACCATAGGGTTTTTAACACCTTGTCATTCTACTCCTTTACATTCATATCTTCATAGACCTGATCTTTCCACGGATGATAAGATTTGGTCATTGAATTGTGATCCACCATTATATTTATTAGAGTCAAATAATTTAACAAATATTGAAATTGAGAATGAATTACATAATTATATGGATGAATCTGATATCTTTTATAAGGATCCAAAACAATTCTTGATTGATAGTTTACCTCCTCTTGAAAATGAAAATGATGATGACTCAATACCAAAGAAATATAATCATTATTGGCCAAGTCATTTAATATTCTTTCAACATTTAGAACCAATCATGAAAGATTATTTGAAGGATTCTTCATATAAAGAATGTAGAAGATTCTTTAATTCATATTTCCATTGGGATGATAGAAGAAAGGGAGATTTGATAGTTTATTGCTTGGAATAAGCATAAAGTTTACGTATAATTATAATGTCATGATGATCAGGAATATTCTATAAAATTGATTTGTAATTTCGTTAATTTTGAGTTCTATATACAGGAATAAAAAGTCATTATATATCCCATCTACCTTTTGAATTTGTCGTTTCTGTTTCATTTGCATTTGAATTTGATTCATTATTGTTATTTATCATTGGTATTGATAAAGAAGAAGGTAATTTTGATATTGATAATGATCTTGATTCTTTAAAATGTGTCCATAATTCTAATTTCTTGTCAACTTCTTGGTTATCATTATTATTGTTGCCTTCGTCTTTAGTAATGTCTAAAGTTCTTTGTAAGGTATCAAATACCTTTTTAGCTTCTTTAAATTGATTCAATTTGATATAACAATCAAATAATCCAATATAAGATTCTAAATCATTTAATTCACAACCTAATTTGAACCATTCTTTTGATTTTGATAAATTACCAAAATAATTCATTTCTAAAAATCCTAACTGTTTAAAAGACTCTAAAAATCCTTGACTTGAACTTTGTTCGAAATGAAATCTTGATTTTAATTGATCAGAATTTGAATATATCAAACCCAAATAATAATGACTTTCAACAACTTTATCTAATGGACCAGTTTGAATAGATTTTGTGAAATATTTTTGAGCATTTAAGATATCTTTGGATTTGAATGAAATATCACCCATTAATTTATAAACTTCAGATGCTAAGAATGTATCATTTTCCAATTCTAAGAATCTTTCATAAAATTTGATGGCCATATTATAATTATTGTCTTTATAATTCAAATCTCCACTCAATTTCAAGGTCAACGGATGTTTCAATTCTAAGAGCTGGGCCACTAGTTTCTGTGCGTATTGTTTGTCCTCATTAGTTCTATCATTAGATTTATCAACCAGTGTTTCAAATGCCAAAAGACTGATGGCATCGTTGTTTCCATATTCAGCAGATTTCTCAACAAGTTCGTTTTCCAAATCCAGCAAATTTGTGTTGATTGAATGTGACTGGATTCTGATATTCTCCAATACTTTCTTCATGATCATCAGGTCATTAGCAGTAATGTATTTGGGTATCACGTCCTTGTTTTCTTTTATTTCTGGTTCATCTAGTGATTTATATATGGCCTGGTATGCCACAAGCAGCTTCTTATAGGCCAATCGCGAGTCCAGATCAAACAGAAGTCTGTTGACAACTTTCCTCTTGGGAAGAATGTCGATTAAAGGAGGTCTTTTCAGCAACAACCTGCTCATCTTGAATAATTTTGCTCTAAAATGTTGAGATATTGGAAAAGTGGTTTCTTTGTTTTATTCAAATCTGACATTTCTCGAGGAAAAAACAAATTTGAACTTCCGAAAACAGTAATTCCCTAATTAGGAAATAAAATTTAAAAAGTTGTTAAAAATGACATTGATTTGACTTGATAAATGGTTATTGTTTAGCATATATCATCACTAAAGACATACCAAACACTCATAAAACACCATATAATCTGATTTGGACCAAATTTACAATTTTTAATTATGGGTCACTGAAAAATTATACCGATTTCCAACCCACAAAATTGAAATATTTCAGACAAGAACCATTACATTAGATACTAAAGATCAAATCAGAGTTAAGATGCTGCGAACATTTGCCAGGCGTAATTTTAGCTCGAGTATAGCCAGGCACACAGACTACACACATACTGTCATTGGAGGAGGCGTTGTTGGTTTGGCAATTGCTTCAGAATTGGCCAAATCGGACCCTACAAATAAGGTGTTGATTATTGAAAAGAACGACAAAATTGGATTGGAGACTTCAAGTAGAAACAGTGAGGTTATTCATGCTGGTATCTATTATCCTGAAAACTCATTGAAGACACAATTGTGTATCGAAGGGAAGGAACTCATTTATTCAGAAGCTGCCAATGCTGGTGTTCAATTAAGAAAGATTGGTAAATGGATTGTTGCCAGAACTGATGCTGATGATGCTTATATTGAAGACTTACATTACAAGGCTAAATCATTAGGTGTGAAGACAGAACTATTGCCTATTTACAAGACTGATCTGATGGAACCTGCTGTTCATGTGGAAAGAGCTGTCTTATCTTCTCCAACAACAGGAATCATTTCTGCTCATTCATTAATGGATTATCTATTAACAACATTTCAAAACAATAATGGTGAATTAGCTGTTGCATCTAAAGTTATTGGGTTGGAGAAATCAGATAATAATAATGAGTATTTGATTAAAGTTATTGATTCCAAAAACAATGAAGATGAAGTCATTATTAAATCAAGTACTGTTATAAATGCTGCTGGATTATATGCTGATCAAATATCAAACTTATTATTACCAATTGATAAAAAATTAAAACAATATTATGCCAAGGGCACTTATTATTCATACAATAATTCATTTCCAGAAGTTAGAAGATTGATTTATCCATGTCCAAATAAAAACTTAACAGGTTTAGGAGTTCATGCTACTCTTTCATTAGATGGTCAATTGAGATTTGGTCCTGATTTAGAATGGGTTGATGATCCAAATGATTTAACACCAACTGATAAAAATATGAAGGCTGCATATAAGGAAATCATGAAATATTTACCTCATACAATCTTTGAAGATTTACAACCTGCCTATAGTGGAATTAGACCAAAATTAAGTGGTCCAAATGATTCAAAGACTAAATTTAATGACTTTTATATTAAACATGAAGAAGGATTCAATGGATTTGTTAATCTATTAGGTATTGAAAGTCCAGGTCTTACTTCAAGTATGGCAATTGCTAAATATGTCAAGAAATTACTATAATATTCTTACATCAATTAGAAATTCAAACGTCAAATATTAGTAATATCCATAATCATTAATTAGAATTATATACAATTTTTTCTAGTATTGAATTCTCAATAATAAATCTAAAATATCAACATCTCTTAAAACTTCAATGTTTAATTCATTTCTCAAATCCTCAAAATCTCCTAATTCTGCAAATTGATGAAGGGTTATAAAGCTTTTTTGTTTATCACTTAATATTTCATTAATCATTGAATCTGTTAAAATTAAAATCTTGAAACTTTCAACCATCTTGATATATGATGGTGATATCAATTCATTAAGATTCAGATTACTCATCAAGTTAAAAAAATCAAATTGTAATTGCTTAATACTTAACTCATTTTTAAAATGACTATTCTTAATAACATTATTATAAAATAAATCAATAATCAATAAACTTAATTCCATTCTGATTAATTCAAGCTCATTAATTGTAACAATTTGAGAAATAAAATTCAATTCATCTGTTAATGAATTATTTACTGTAATTAATTCATTTGATAATTTCATTCCAACTATCTCTTCATCATTATGTGATAACTTATTCCAACCATTCTTATTAACATAATTATTAAATTGAGGCTTTATAGATTTGATCAAGAATTGATTAATCAATTTGAAAGATTTCATGCTCAATTTCTCATAATCCATCAAGATCGAATCAAATATTGATACTCTAACAATTTCTTTACCCTTATACGTTGTATTATTATTGATAAGTGATGAAGAGTTAGCTGAAGTAGTATTTGATGATGAAATATCATTATAAATTTGATTCAACTCAATGAATATAAATTCTTGATTCAAGAACCCCAAAAAATTGATAATATATTTGATTGAACAATAAATTCTGAAAATTCTTTCTAATCCATTATTTCCTCTAATATCAATATCATCAATATTTTCATTATATGTAGATAGATTTTTAGTTCTTTTAAATAGATCAACAAATGCTTCATAACCTTCATTCATTCTATCAAGATAAGATTCAAGAATTTTCAAATAAATATTGGCAAAAAATTTTAATTTAAACTTCTTAATTGATAATGAAGAGTAATTAACTTCAAAGAATTGATTGAATTTTGTGTTTAAATTCTCAATTAATAGTTTTATTTTAATTGAACTTATTGTTGGCTTTAATTCAAATCTATTAACAGAATCATAATCAATTTTGAAATTTGATGGTGTATTGATGATTGTATTGTAATTAACCAACTGTGAATTAATTTCAAAATTTAGTAATTTCAATAAATGATTATTATAATTGAATTTATAGTTTAAAATCCCAATCCAATTCCCATCGTTTAATGGATCAAAATAAAATGAATCAATGAGTTGTTTATCAAATCGTATTGTTTCATTGATCAGATGGATCAAGATTTTATCTGTCACTGAACTCTTGGAAGTAGTTTGTGTTGAAGCTGTTGTTGCTGTTGTTGATAGAGTTGTGGCATTCTTGTTATTAACTTGATCAATCGAGTTGAGAATTTGATCAATCTTTGAATTGATTGAATTCAATATTGAAGATATAAATTCACAATGTGTGAATCTATCATTATAGTAATCATATTCAGTAAGATCAAATAACTTTACCACTCTCATAAGATTGTTTGAAAGATATGTGATTGTATAATTGAAGAACAATTCTGGCTTTTCAATTTTATTTGATTCTTTATTTGTATTGAAATGATAATCAAAGCTGAATTTAAACGAATCTGCCAAACAATCAAATGCCCAAAGAGTATTAGGATATTGTAGTTGATCAAATAGCAATGATTGTAATTGTAATAGTTGATTGAAGTTGGAATTAATGGTAGGATTAATGGAAGTTGAAGATAACCAATTTGTTGAAGATGAAGAACTTGAATTTAAAGATTCTTTGAATTTTGATACAAAATCTTGTTTAAATGATGAAACTATGGAATCAAATTCACGTTTGATAGATTCGTTTTTGGACGTTGATATCTGTGATTTTAGTTCATTCAATTGATCATAATCATAAGAATGAATTGAAAATAATGATGCTAATAGGTTTTCTTCTTTTGATTTTTCATTAATTATTGAAATTCTCTGCAATAAAAGTGTTTTGATATTCAAAATAGATGTAATATTTGGATATTTTATCAATAAATCATCAATTGCACTTATATCAGAAACTGATATTGCCACTTGTAATTCATTTGCTAATTGTTCATAGTCTATTGTTGGCCCTTGCTCTTGTTTCCCATTCAAAAGCTCTTCTCTTTCCGTTTCAAGCTGCCTCATTTTGTCGTCAACGTTGCTCAGGTCTGCCACATCTGCAAACCATTGATTTACAGACTCCATCTTTGCCAACGAGTAGATCAATTCAATTTCGAGGTACTAGACGCTGAGGTCAAAGAATCAAGAAAGAACAACAAATCGAAATAATTCTGAGATTTTAAAATATAGTCACGTGATAATGAAACACCCAGACACCAATTTATCTTGGAGGCGTCTTTTTAGCAGTCTCAAGTATATTGTGGGAACCTTTTGACGTCTTGTTGGATGCTGCTTTAGTAGTTTTATTTGAGTTATATCCCATATATTGTATTTTATTATAATGCTGAGCACACTGCCAATGACATACACCAAAATCACAGAATAAATTGAAGTCCCTCGTTCTCTCGTTCTCTTCAATATGTCATCTTTTTGTATTATTGTGACCAAAAAATTAATCACAATATAAAAGTGTCAAATTCCTTAGTTAAATTTCGAAGGCAATATTCAATATAATTATCCTAGCTCCAATTCACTTCATTTTCTACCCATTCAAATCCTTCAATGTCAACCAGCAGTAACTCAATACCAAGACCAGTCTCTTTACAGGAGTTCCAAATGGCCATATCAGACTTGGGCGATGAAGAGTTACAAACAGTCAAGAAAGAACTAACAAGATCTGTATCAAAGCTGGTAAAGACCAACACCAAATTGGCTCAATTGATCAGTGGGACGCGATACAAGAAAGCTACTGGAACACATGAGCATGAACCAAAGATAGACCGGGAGTACCAAGAAGAAGACGAAAGTGACGAAGAAGATGACGAAGATGACGATGAGTTGCAAGTGGAAGAAGCTGACCATGCTTTCTTTCAAGAAGTCATCAACGAGAACACGATAGTCTTAGAGAACCAGGCTGAACGAGTCAAGCTCCTGAATGAGGAACTATCCAATCGTGGCCTGGTATAACTTGATGTATTATGTCTATACTCATGAGTACTCTTGCTATAATATAAAAACTGAGCCGGGTAAATTTCAGTCACGTGATAAACTTTTTTGAATAACTTAATAGCCATTATCTTCACCAAAAGACTCGAAAGAGTCTACCTTTTTTGATCTTCAATTATTTATGTGCAGATTATACATGTTAATTACACTTAACACAACACAATAACCTCATAAGCACTGCTTTAAGCATTAAACGCTTGCAATGTCCTTAATTGGCAGACTTAGGCCGTGAATTTTACAAAACCAAATTTGCACTTGTGATATTCCTTTTACTTAAAAGTATATAACCTACAATTAATTCTAAATTTGCATTAATCAAAGACCTACTAGCTATCAATTGAACTTGCTAATGTCTGAAGAACGCGCACTGCTGTCTCCTCAGCGCTCAAATAGATCTGGATACGGATCCATAAGGAAGAACAAGAACAAGAAGAAGTCAAAGCGAAGAAGCAGGAGAACCAGCCAGCATACAAACGAGACATTTGGAACTGGAGATGATGATGATGGCGAGGCTGATTACGAGGACGACGATGAGGAGGATGAAGACTACGACGATGAAGACGAAGATGGGATTGACTATGGGAACCGTCAACAATACCATATAAATAACGACCAATATTCCTTACCAACTTCTTATCATGACAGTATCTTGAGTTATCTAGAAGATGAAGGTATATCCATGAAGGATGAATTCATAAACATCATCAGATCCGCCATCCCACTATCATTTACATTTTTCTTTGAATACCTACTAGCCATCAATTCCTTATTCTTTATTGGTCATCTTGGAAGTTCACAATTGGCATCTGCCTCTTTAGCTGTCATGACTTTCAACATTACAGGAATGGCTGCTTATGAAGGTATGTCAACATGTCTAGATACATTCTGCTCTCAAGCTTACGGTGCTAAGAGATACCATAAAGTGGGGTTATACTTCCAACGTTGTACCTTGATGATTCTTACAATATCAATTCCAATCATGATTTTATGGTGGTTCTCTAAACCAGTATTAGCCTTAGTCGTTCCTGAAGTACAATTATTGGAACAAACACAACTATATCTAAGAATATTATGCTTAGGATCACCAGGTCTAATCCTTTTCGAAACTGGGAAAAGATTTCTTCAATCACAAAAGATCTTTCATGCTTCAAGTTATGTCTTGGCCATTTGCTTACCAACTAATATCCTCTTAAATTGGATACTTATCAAATACCTCGGGTTCGTTGGTGCTCCCATTGCAATTGTCATCACATATTGGTTAATGGCTTTTTTATTATTGGCCTATGTAATTGTATTTGATGTTAAACGTTGTTGGAATGGATTTGATAAAAGAGCTTTGATTCGTTGGAGACCAATGTTAAAATTAGCGTTACCTGGGTTAATCATGATTGAATCAGAATATCTGTCTTTTGAGATATTAACAATCTTAGCAAGTTATTTCGGTACTAATTCATTAGCTGCTCAATCAATAATATCAAATATTGGATCATTAGCTTATCAATTCCCATTTGCTGTTAGTTCAGCAATTTCAACAAGAATTGCAATTTATATTGGTGAAGCTTCATTGAAAAAGTCAAAAGTTTCCACAAATCTATCATTTTTGATATCTTTAGTTGTTGGTTGTGTCAATTGTCTAATCATTATACTCTTAAGATATCCATTTTCAAGAATGTTCACTTCAGATGAAGATGTCATTGAAATTGCCGTTAAAGTTATGCCTATAGTGGCAATAAATCAAATTGGTGATACTTTTAATATCATATGTGCTGGTATCTTGAGAAGTCAAGGTAGACAAACAATTGGTTCAATATTGAACATTTTAGCATATTATGGTGTGGCCATGCCATTATCATTCATTTTAGCATTCTATTTTGATTTTGCGATTTCTGGGTTATGGTTAGGTTTAACTGCTGGTGTTTACATATTGGGTATCACTGAATCCATATGTGTGATTAAATCAGATTGGAAGAAAATTAGTAGAGAAGCTGAAGAAAGAAATGAGGAAGATGCCATGCATGAAGTCATTATTGATGATACAACTTCCTTATCCAGTTACGCCACTTCGAATTACTACACTGATTGAGGAAATACACATTATAGCATATTGATCTTGTTTGAAAAGAGTACCCCTCAAGTGTAGCAATATTTATCGTAACACAACTGACAAAACTCAGGCACGGAAAACTTATTAATCAAACTCAATCCTCTCGTCTTTTTATCAAACTCTCTCTTCAAAACAACACAACCAATACACTTTGAATAATTCTCGTCAATAGTAGAGTTGGCATAGGTCATAATATTATATGAGTTTTCAATCGCTGAATAAACTTCATCTGGATCATAATTCAATTTGAAAGTTGATGTATTTGAAAGTGAAGAATAAGGAGAATTTGCAAAATACCCAATGATTGGTGGTAAAAAACTATCAACAGATGTATCACTAATATTTGATCTGAACATCTTATTTTCTTTGGATGGTAAAGGATTCTCAATACTAGAAACTTTTCTTGGATATTTATTCAAATCACAACCAAAGAATATTGGTCTATTGTTTAACTTCAACTTGATAAACGTGTCTGAATCTGGAATCTTTGGGAAAAGTGAAATTTCCACTATTTCCCCAGTATCAAGTGTGATGTTGGTACCTTGATGTGAAGTATTATTATATCTTAACAATGTAGTAAATGGGATTGTTCCATTTGGCCAACCATTGACGTCTGATGTTGAATCCATTGCAAATATCAAATCAACTTTTCTAGACCTTTGCAAGAATGGATGAAATGGGATATTCTGTCCATCTTCACCACCATCAACCATATAGAGATTCCTATTATCATGAATCTGGTTTGCATGCGTTATATTCTCTAAATGAGTTGACTTGAAGAATGGATTTGGTGAATATAGTGCATAATCTGGATGATTAGTACTGTTCAAATTAGTACTCAATCCAAAAGCGTTTAATACAGCCTTTATTGCCCTATAATTGTTCTTTGACGAATTAATAGAAACCAATTTCCAAAAATAAATTAATGCGTTATTGAACAATGAAGAAGATGTACCAATAATGAATCCAGCATTATCAAAATTCTCAAAACAAATCTTCTTATTATCTAAATGATATATGGGCTTCCCATCTCTTAAAGCAGTTCCAAGAAACCTTAGTTTGGCAAATAATTTCAAATCCCATGAACCAAATTCATAAGGTGTAAATTCAAATATTTGTGAGTTCAAACTTGTTGTTTCATAACCTGGTTGACGAACATTTGATATGATGATTGGGAATGGTTGATCAAAAGATTTGAATGATGATAGTTGCGTTACTGAACTGAATGTTTTGTTTGGTGATCTTGAATTTTTTGGTAATACCTTTCTGGCCAATGCTCTTCCCCAATAATCTGTAAAGCTTATAGAAAATCCGTTTGACTTTTTAGCTCTAACTTCTAAATGCAAGCTTTTATAGAAATCAAAGATCCTCCTTAGATTTTTCAATGATAAATCTGTATTTGAAGTTGATATTTCAATAGGAATTAATGTTCCAGATTTGACCTTTGGATCTAAATTCGTGGTATCTGATTTCTTCTTACTAGTGAATAAATCTTTGAAGAAAGATTTAAAGTTGTCAAACCAATCAGTTGATGATGACTTTTGTGATTGTTGATTAGAAATATTAGATGATAGTTCAATTTCAGCTGCTTGTTTCTTTTTAGTGGTCGTAATTTTGTCTAAGTCAACAGATGATGTAACCTTTCCTATATCCGTGATACCATTATTAGGTATATTATTGATCTTCTTTGCAATGAATTTCTTCGATTTTGTAGCTGGTGTATCCCTTTTGGAAAGTCTATCTTCATACTCATTCTTGTATTCAATATAATCATTATCTGTTGTCAAATCAATACCTTCATCTTCCAAAAATGATTCCATATGTTCGAAGAATTCATCTTCATCTTCATCTTCATCTTGATTAAAATCATTGTATAAAGTGGCAATCAATTGTCTCTTAATTATACCGTTAGACTTTGAAGTATCTGGTAATTTATTCTGATTGATGTTATTTTGATTCAATTTAACATAAAATTCAGGGTCATCATCTTCGAAATCAAGCACTTGAACCTCAGATCTTGGTACATCAACTTGTTTGAAATTGGGGATCCCCACCAATAAAGATTGTCCAATAACCCATTCATCTATTAAATCATTCATTATTGGTTTGTAATCATTCATGATTGTTGACATTAATAACCAAGAGCCTCCACTAATACCAGCAATGTATGAAGTTGACTGTAACAACCCACCTAGATGACCTTTATTTGTAGAATTGATGGTTCTATCATCAAATGCAGCCAACATTCCAGCACCATTCAAGAAAGATCTGTAACCTCCACCAGAAATAGCAATTGATATTGAAATTGGATCCAAAATTGAAGTAAAAAGTTCTGTTGCGTTTAAACCTGGGATCTCTAATCTTTTTATGAATTGATATAATGATAATTGTGTCTTGGATTGTCTGTTTGCTAAGTATACTGCCTCATTAGTGCTCAATTCCTATCCAAATTCATGTTAGTGTTCGTAGTAGTCAAGAATCCATAAAACAAATGCTAGGTATAAATCTATACGTTTCCATATCTCAAGAATTCTGTATCTGGACAAGCCACTGCCTTTGGGGAATAAGATGGCAGTTCATTGGAGCAAAAGCCATATGAAATAACGAACAACAAAGTCCATAACACATTCAATGGCTTCATATTTGGTGCAATCTGAAGACTTTGGTGGCAAAAAAAGATAAAATAGGATGGAGCGTTTAAATTTTGGGATTGATTTTTTTATTTTAATTTTATATGGGAATACTACAAATAAGACATGTACTGATTTACGTATTAGTCAAGACAGATAAAATGTTTTTGTATATGATCGAAAATATGAAGCTATCTATTCTGCTTGAGAAAGACTTTTCAATACATCAGTTGCTATTGATTTCACCAATTCCATACTTTGAACAATGATTTCTGGAGTCATACTCTTTAAAGTGGAGGAATCAGCATTCAATTTAACATTTTGGATTGGAGAAATAACCTTATCAATATACCAACTTATCAGTATACCATTATCAGATACTTCCATTTCTTGAATATTTGGATCAATGAAACAATTCTTGTTATTTATGATGGATAAAGTAAATATTATTGGAATTTTGTTATCAAAATCAATCTTAATCATTTCAAAATCATGAAAGATTGGTAATTCTTCAATACCATTATCTATGACTTGATCATTATCATTGAAAGTAGATATTAATTTTGGAAGATATGTGTTGTTTAATGCAAGATATGAGGTGAATGATATTAAAGTGAGGGGGAAAGTGTTTAAATTATTTGGATTGATAACCAATATATCAATGAATAATTTGAATGCAAAAGTTGAACTTAAATATAGTTTTTCCATTGGAATATGCTTTGAGTATAATGATTGTAAATTGTTCTTTAAATTCATTATCAATGATGTATCATCTCTTGAATCATTCATATCAATATGAACTTCAATCAAATCCCCATCATTATCATTATTATTATTATTGTTGTGATTGGTATTGTTTGTATTGTTTGGAGCTTGTGAATCTTTCTTCATATTGGTATTGGTTCTTTTGACAACCTTAGCCTTTATGCTAACCAAACATTCAGTTCCATCAGTTAAAGTTATCTTTGCAGACCCATTTGAGTTATCTAGAAAGCCAATGTTTGATTGTAGAGGTCTGAACTGTTTAATTGATCTACCATCAGGTCTGATTGGAGGTGAGCTCTGTAATGATTCGTATAGATATGATCTCTCAGTAGCACTCAACACCATCTTTATTGTTTTTTGTCAAGTAAATAGAATCTGATTTGTACTGCTTGGTTAAAAAAGAGGAAAAACTTTCACCAAAAAAAAAAAAAAAAAAAAAAGAGCCAAAATTACATCCAAACACCACATTACGCTAAACTTCCTGTTTGGGCAATTTCACCAGAATTGGCGCCAGAGAGATCGGATCTTCCAAAATAGGAATATTTGCGAAAGGCCAAAGATGATGGAGCTAATGATGGGCACAAGCAGTGAGTTTCTAAAGACAGTTTCGTTCAAGTCACGCATCTGATACTCTCTCTTGATCAAGTAGTTTATCTGGGACTCCATTTTTGTCAACTTCTTGTCGACATCGCCCAACAAGACCTTTTCAGATTCTTCAATCATGTTCTGAATTTCATTCTGAGCCTTGTTCTTATTATTAGATGAAGATGATGAATATGATGATGTAGAAGAAGATGATTTGTCCAGACTGTCATACTCGTACAAGACGTTGATGTCTATCTCACAGTATCGTATTAATCCAAGATTCTTCCACGAATTGTCCTTGTAGATGTTTGTCAAGCAAATGTCAACAATGTTGTCCTTTGCAACTGGCTTGATGATGACCTTGAACTCTTCATCTTTGACGTCAAACTTCTCCCTCAACTTGTTGTCGTGGTTGTCCAAGATGAACACGTTCAAGTCCTGGCTGTCGATGTATGAGTCGCAAGTGAACTTGATCTCTGTGAAATGGCTGCTGAGATCATAGCGAACACAGTCGTGGTCCATCTTAATAGTCGCCTGGCCCTGGGGTAGATCCTTCAACCTTCTGGGAATCACCTCCAAGCCTAGACCTGACACCAGCGAGAAGATGGGCAGCAGCATAACGAGCATATGGCATATTTCTGGCAACATCATTGAGCAACAGCACCTGGGTACATCAACAGAAAATACTGAATAGATGAATAATAAATAGTGTCAAATTGTGAATATTGGTTATGAATTTGAAGTAGTCTATGTTAAAATTTTTCTTGATTTTTACCACAAAGAAATGTGCCACCAAATTCAAATTAGTTTGGTGGGGATCATGGCTGGGATATGTGATTATATTCTAATAGGATAGGTTAATAGATGGCATTAATACAGTATATATTACATCAAAGAAAGACTAAACAGGACAACATTCTCAGAAAGTAATTGGAAATTGGGTAAATTCTGGGATTTGGCCCATACTAAAATATTCGCCATAGTAAATTTGGCCATATAAAAAAAATACTATAGTGAGAATTTTCAACTTTGACATATTGTTAAAATTACAGACAACAAACAGCAGTAAAATAACACAACAAAATGAGCATATTCGAGGTCCCCAAAGTGGAGGATGAGGTACAATTACAGCCCAAACCTTCATTTGTCGTCAAAACAAAGATAGAATCAAGCCCAAACCCTCAAGAACACGCTCTTGGTGCTAAAATATTCATCAATATATGCTCAGATATCAACATTCCATTACCTTTGATCAGTTATAGTCCTGAAATCATATATCCATTGATCATGGATAATAAATGGGAAATACCTATTGTCACATCAAATGAGAGATCAGATAAAGATAAAAAGGGGGTGTTGGCATATGTCTATGATTGTATAATCAATCCAAAGGCATTAAGATGGATTCAAACTGATGAACAATTACGTGAAATATTGATTGAATGGTGTATTGAAAGCATTGAATTAAGATCAGATTTGATATTATCAAGAGACAACATTACAAAGCCAAAGATGATTTCTAAGGGTGATCCTCAAATATTAACAATTTTAAAATCTGAATTAGATTCAACAAGATTAAATAAGGAAATTGAAAGAATTGATAATATAAGAGATGAACCTTTATCAATCATTGAGTTGAAGAAATTCGATGATGAACAAATGGCTATAGATGATGCCAGAGATGTTGATATCTTCAACATCAACAATACCATAAACAACAACACCAACAACACCAACAATGAATCAAGAAAGGATTCATTAACAAGGCCATTGATTCAAGAAATTAAGGAAATGTCAATCAGTAATGAGACTAAGAATACTAGTAATACCAAACAATCGTCTCTTCAAATAAAGAAGAAGGAAAATAAAGAAAAGGTTAAATATGAAACAACATTTTCTAAATGTGATATTAACGGATATCAATTAAAGATTGAAATAAAGACTCAATTAACAACATCTATTGATTATCATTTAAATTTAGACCAAGAAACAAATACTCTTGTATTAAAGATACTAAACAATAATAATAACTCAAATTTTGCAAATAATGAGTTGCAATTACCATTACCTACAATATTTCAAGGTACAAATAATATAAAAAGTTTCTTTGTAAAGGATGAATTGAAATTAATTATATTTGTTTCAAAGGACTTACTGTGATATGATATGTATAACCACTCTATATAAACTTTGAATTATGTATAACATGATCATATATGAATAATCAAATCAAATCTAATGAATTGTATTTAGTTATTTGATTGAATTGCTGATAAATTCAATGAACTTGATTGTGTACTTTCCAAAACACTTGGAGGAAATGCTAAATTTTCTCTATGAGCCACATATTCAGAATCTGCATAACCTAAGATATCTTCAATTTCTTGACTATGACAACCTTTAATCTTATTTATTTCAATTGATGAATAATTTACTCTTGCTCTACCAATTTCTAATAATGGCTTTGAAATATCTAATTCACCAGTCTTTCTATTTTTAACACCAACTTTAACAGTGACACATTCACTTTCATGGAATACACCTTCAACACCAATGATTCCAACAGGTAATAATCCTGCCTTATCACTTCTTGTTAATGCATTATGAGCACCTTCATCTATTATAATTGAACCATGAGGATTTAAACCATGTAACATCCAAAATTCTCTATTTTTGACATGTTTATCTCTACCAATGAATCTTGTATGTAATGGGACATCATTTTCTTGTAATTTTTTTAATTCAATTTCTTGTCTGTTTTCCATACTTAATGAATCTAAAGAATTTGTTATGATATCAGTATTTGAAGTTAAGTTGGAATTTGTATTGGAATTTGAGTTGGAAACTGAGATGGAAGTTTCTGATTCATCAATATGTAAATCATTCTTTTGTATATAATCAGTAATTTTCCATAAATTTTCAGGATTAGTACTTTTCATTATAATTGTTGTTGTTCCAGCTTCTGTAGCTAATTCAGCAGCAATTAATTTTGTTGTCATACCACCAGTACCAACATCACTACCACCAGAAGATGTATTAACTTTCAATTGATCCATCTCTTCCACTATTAATATTGGAGTGGCTGATGGATTTGATCTTGGATTATCAGTATATAAACAATCAACATCAGTCATTAAGAATAGATAATCAGCCTTGACTAAGGCAGCAGTAATAGCAGAAAGGGTATCATTATCACCGAATTTGATTTCAGCGACTGATAAAGTATCATTTTCATTAACGATTGGAACAACACCCATGTTCAATAATTCAATCATTGTATTTTGAGCATTTTTATATTGAGTCCAATCTGCTATATCATTTCTAGTGATTAATATTTGTGCAATTCTTTGGTTTAATTGGCCAAATAAGGAATCCCATCTTCCAATCAACTTGGACTGTCCAATAGCAGCAATGGCCTGTACTTGTGACAACTTTTTAGGTCTCTTATCCAAACCCATGGTTTTCAAACCAACAGCAATCCCACCAGATGATACAATGATGACCTTATGGCCAGCTCTTCTCAACTTGACAACCGTCTCGACAATGAGCGACATTGTGGCGATTCTTGGTTCCCTTGTCTTCTCATCAACCAACGAGGATGTCCCCAGTTTAATCACTATTGTATATGACTTTGCTTTGCTCATGTTTCGTGTGGTTTGTCAGAGTGTATCAAGTATCAAATAGTGAAGATGATTTCAAAATGGATCTCAGTTTTTTTTTTTTTTTTTTTTTTTTAATTTTTTAATTTGAATTTGAATTCTTTCCTTAAAAAGATGAAGTATCACCAACATCAACAACAAGCAGAATACTTTAGTAACAAGATATAAACACACAGCAAATGGGACATCTAATTACAGTGGCCACGTGCAACTTGAACCAGTGGGCATTGGACTTTGAGGGCAACAGAGACAGGATCTTGGAGAGTATCAGAATTGCCAAAGAAAGAGGCGCTACGTTAAGAGTAGGTCCTGAGTTGGAAATCACAGGATATGGTTGCTTGGACCATTTTCTTGAAAATGACATCTATTTACACTCATGGGAGATGTATGCCTCCATCTTGACAAACAAGAGCACGTTTGGCATCTTGCTGGACATTGGTATGCCAATACTCCATAAGAATGTCAGATACAATTGTCGTATCTTATCATATGATGGGAAGATCTTGTTCATAAGACCCAAGATTTGGCTGGCCAATGATGGGAACTACAGAGAAATGAGATTCTTTGTTCCTTGGTCCCGTCCTAGATACGTGGAAGAATACATCCTACCAAGAATGATTCAAAAAATTACTGGTCAAACTTCTGTTGATTTTGGTGATGCCGTTATCTCAACTTTGGATACAGTTATTGGTGCTGAAACTTGTGAAGAACTGTTCACTCCTCAATCTCCTCATATCGGTATGTCTCTCGATGGTGTCGAAATCATAACAAACTCTTCTGGTTCTCATCATGAATTACGTAAATTGAACACAAGAATGAACCTTATTAAGGAGGCCACTACAAAATGTGGTGGTATTTATCTATATGCCAATCAAAAGGGTTGTGATGGTGATAGATTATATTATGATGGCTGTGCTCTTATTGTTGTCAATGGTGAAGTTGTTGCCCAGGGGAAACAATTCTCATTAGATGATGTTGAAGTTGTTTCTGCTACTGTTGATTTAGAAGATGTTCGTAGTTATAGATCATCAATTTCTCATGGTAATCAAGCTGTTAATAATGAACCATATAAGAGAATTCATGTCCCAATTGAATTATCTCCAAATTCAATGGTATTTAATCCAAAATTTGTTCCAACTAAATCAAGACCAATCTTTTATCATTCACCAGAAGAAGAAATCGCATTAGGTCCAGCATGTTGGTTATGGGATTATGTTAGAAGATGTAATGGTGCTGGGTTTTTCTTACCATTAAGTGGTGGTATTGATTCTTGTGCTACTGCTGTCATTGTTCATTCAATGTGTAGATTAGTTGCACAAGCTGCTGAAAGAGGTGATGAACAAGTTATTAAAGATGCCAAGAAGGTAGCTAATATCCCTATTGAGGATATTGATTGGAAACCATTAGATCCTGTTGAATTTGCATCCAAGATTTTCCATACAAGTTTTATGGGTACTGAAAACTCATCATCAGAAACAAGATCTCGTGCAAAGGAATTAAGTTCCAAGATTGGTTCATATCATGTTGATTTCAATATGGACGCTCTTGTAGCATCAGTTATTAGTGTTTTTGAAGTAGCTACTGGTAAGAGACCAATTTTTAAGATATTTGGTGGTTCAACAGTGGAAAATTTAGCATTACAAAATATTCAAGCTAGATTACGTATGGTTTTAGCTTATTTATTTGCTCAATTATTACCATGGGTTAGAGGTCGTCAAACTGGTGGATTATTAGTTTTGGGTAGTGCTAATGTTGATGAATGTTTAAGAGGTTATTTAACCAAATATGATTGTTCATCTGCTGATATTAATCCAATTGGTGGTATTTCAAAGACTGATTTGAAGAAATTTATTGCATATGCTGAAATTGAATTTAAATTACCAATATTAAGAGAATTTTTAGATGCTACACCAACAGCTGAATTAGAACCAATCACTGAAGATTATGTTCAGTCTGATGAAGTTGATATGGGTATGACATATGAAGAATTATCAGTCTTTGGTAGATTGAGAAAAGTCTCGAAATGTGGTCCATATTCAATGTTTTTGAAATTATATCATGAATGGACTCCAAGATTAACACCAAGAGAAGTTGCTGATAAAGTAAAAAGATTCTTTTTCTTTTATGCCATTAATAGACATAAACAAACTATTTTAACTCCAAGTTATCATGCTGAACAATATAGTCCTGATGATAATAGATTTGATTTACGTCCTTTCTTAATCAATCCAAGATTCACTTGGGCTTCAAAGAAAATTGATGAAATTGTTGAACAATCTGAAAGAGGAAATACTGATGGGATTGAAGAGTTAACAGTTGAATGATTTCTCTGCATGATCGATAACTAATATTATAAACAGTGGAGCACCAATTTGAGAGGTGTTTTTTTTTTGTATTACGTCGTACTAATATCTACAATCTTATATGAGCATCTAACATTGATCATTTTTGTAGCTGATTTATTTATTGGTAGACTAATTATATTTAAAACCTGCAGGATAGCATTGGTAATTACTAGTCATTATTTACTCAACTTGGTGTTGAGGGTTTGTTGAATCTTTATTTGGTTTATAAGAACCCCAGTTTGATTTTATAACGACAAGCTTGTTATCATTTCTTTTCCAAAAATCTATTAAAGTAATTGCAGTCTTTTTAGGAACATCTTCATGAATGAAATGACCAGAATCTTGAAATACAACCAATTGATATTTCCCTTGCATTTGACCAATTATTAAATCTTTATCTAAATTATCAGTACCAGCCAATATTAATAGTTTTGAAGTTTTTAAATTGACAAATTTCGAAGATAAACCAACAAACCAAGTTTTCCAATATGATGAAGTTGATTTAAGATCAATTATCCATTGATACTTCAGTGAATTATAGTTAAATTTCAATATAGAAGGTACTGAAATCAAAGCAGATTCTTTATTGTGAAGTAAATTACCCTTTTGTATATGCCAATCTATTGCTTCTTCTAAGTTGCCAAAGTTTGATGGGATTGAATATAGGTAAGACATCATACCATCAAGAGCATTAACAGCTGTATCTTCAACAATATCCAACATACAAAGACCTTTAACGTTTAATTGTATTGATTTCGCTAATTTAGGGAATGCATTAGTTAATATTGAACCACCAAGACTATGACCAACCAGGATTAAAGAAGGTGATTGTAAATTATATTTTGAAATGAATTTATTCATAATAAAGATGAAATCATCAACAAATGAATCCAATGAATAATCAATTCCACCATTATTATTAGTCTTCTTGATTTCAGTCTTCCCATGGCCCCTAGCATCAAATGTAAAGACACCACCTACATTATTTGGTGCCATGATATTCATTTGCTTTATCAGATTTGTAGCTAAATTTGAGAATGAAAGACCAGATGAACCTGCACCATGATGAAGAATAAAAATAGGGAAATTTGTTGAATTTGAAGGTGGAGCTGTGTAGTATGTATTGAATGTATCATTTGTGTTTGGATTGGTATATGTTTCGTTCACTTCAAAGTATTGATTCCATGTAGGCAATGATATCGTTCTAATTTTAATGGTTAGTAGATATTTCATGTAGACGTTGAGGTTGATTTAATAGAGAACTTACTCCTTGGGCAGTTTTGTGATGTCTTCCTCTGTTGGTGGTATGTCCTGTTGTTGTTTGTTTGAAGATTTAATGACATCCATGGCATTGGCCTTGTTCTTCCAAAGTAGCGTGTGTAAATCCATAGCCTTTTACTGCTCTTTGTTGAGGTAGTTGGTTTCATATGTTATGTCCTGTTTAACCCATTTTTCATAAATTTCAGAAAATGCTCACTCTAACAACACCACCGTGATTCGAACCAAGGATTTTTTTTTTTTGATTTTTTTCATTTATTTTTTCTCAGGTTTTTTTTTTTTTTTAATTTTCATCTGCTACACGAAAACAAAGATCACGGCCATTCTAAAACGTAAACATCACTTTATATCACATAACAAACCATTCAGAGTACAGGCAATGGAGACAGCGGCAAGTCTAGTGGAGCTGCCATTGCTCATAGACCATGCTTTCAATTTGGCCAAGCTGCTACAGGCCGCCACTGCTGAAAGCATCCCCTACTTCAACAACGCTGATACGAAACTGATCCTGAACGAATTCATCATGGATACGCTGCCTGCTACAGTTTTCATCATCAAATACAACAACAATGTTTGGAGCATCTCCAGATCTATAAACTCATTGCCATCACAAATACTTGCTAATGTAACTACAAGTTCAGATTTCTCTTCAATCGCTGAGGTACAGCCAGAGGCAGATGAAAATACGAGTCTCCAGGATCCTTCTTCAATAATTGCAATAATCAAGGACAAGGGACCACTGTCAAATAAACAGCCCCTTGACTCACAACTCCAAATCGTCAACTTACCCAAATTATCTTCTTCATCTACTTCAACCTCTTTTGAATCTCTAAGGACATTGGTGAGTCTTGGTGTGGGATCTTACTTCAATGCTATTACCGCCACTGGATCAAATTCATCAAACTCTTCACAATTATCAACATCAGCAGTATCTTCATCTTCAGCCCCATCATCAAACAAAATTCAATTCATTAATGCCACCAAGAAAAAAATCAATGAGCTGGCACTTTCACTTCAGAATCTAGATCAATCCATTGAAATACCTGACCTCTTAGTAACGTTAAACCCTATATTAAGAGATGCCATTGGTAAAGGCGCTACTCTATCAACGTACACAGATTACATATCAGAAGAGACTTTAAATGACTCTCATTTTTTGAATAATGTCCAAAGTATAGTCAATGGTTGGGTAAGGACAATCCAATTGGTTACCAGACTATGCACTGAAAATAATAATGATACAAATGAATCGTCAACTTCAATTCTTCATGGTACAAATGCAATTGATGAAATTAATTTTTGGATTTCAATGGAAGATTGTTTGAATGCAATTCAGTCTCAGTTAGATTCTACTGAAATTCAGTTAACATTAGAAGTATTGAAATATGCAAAGAGATATCATGCCACTGTTAGTTTCTTATCGGATATTGGTATCAAAGATGCTATTGCATTGACTCAAGATTATAATAGACTTATGAAAGATTTCCCTCTTAATGAATTGTTATCTTCCTCAAACTTCAAGAAATTGGAGGAATCCATCATTTTGATCATGAATCATATGAAAAAGATAAGATTGACAAGTTATCCAATCAGCAAGGCTTTGCCATTAGTTGAATCAATATCATCAGATTTGAATGCAAAATTGAGCTCAATGATAAATGATCTCATGTCTTTAGAGTTTGATGAATTTCAGTCAGAGATTCAATTAATCAATGAAATTTTTGATACTTGGGAAAGACAATTGAAAGAATTCACTAATGTTACAAGAGAATTGTTAAGAAGAAGAGGTGAAAAGTTCATTTTTGTTAGAATTAATTCAAAGACTACATTTTTAAGAGAAAGATTACAAGATTCCTTGAAATTTAGACTCAATCATAATGAATTTGCCAAAACATTGTTTGAAATCAATGATAAATTGATCACTTCTACTTCTTCCAACACCGTGCCACTTTCCTCAAATAACAGTATAAGTCTGAATGATCTTGAATATGCTTATGATTCTGTAAGAAATATTGATATTTTGATTGATGAAAAATCTTGGATCAATGCTAAAAAGGTTTATGAGAGAAGAATTGAAGATATTGAATTTAAAATTATTGATGATCTAAGATTTAATTTGGATAATAATAGTAAGAATTCAAATGAAATGTTCAAAATATTTGAAAAATATAAATTCTTATTGAATAGACCAAAGATTAAAGGTGCTATTCAAGAATATCAAAATCAACTATTGACTATAATCAAATTGGAAATTTCAGAACTTCAAAATCAGTTTGTCAATAATGATAACAAGAGAGAATTGAAAATAGTTCAAAGGCTAAGAGATCTTCCTTCAATATCATATACTTTGATCTGGGCAAAGCAGATCATCAAGAAATTGGACTTCCTTATTGATAGATTGGAGTTGATATTTGGTAAAGACTGGAATCAATACGCGGAAGGGCAAAAAATTTATTCAGAAACAATGTCATTCAAGAAAAAGCTAGATACAGTATCAATATTTGATAATTGGATCAACCATTCCTCACAAATCAAATTAGATGGTAATGTTTTGAAGGTTGTCAATAGAGACGATTCATCAGATATACAGCTATTGGTGAACTTTACTGATGCATTATTAGACTTCACAAAGGACGTTCGCTCATTAAGTTGGCAAGGTTACCAAATACCTCATGAAATTGTCCTTAGTTCAAGAAAGATCAGAAAAGTTTATCAACATGCCATACTTTTGAATGAAGGTCTTTTTACACTGAATGAGTTATTGACAGAAATTGACTCATTAAAATTCCTAAAACCACTATTGGTTGATGAGAAGTTGGCTATATTTGAACTGATTGATAAATCACTTGACATTCAATGGGATACATTAGCCAAGGCGCATGACTTAAAGAATTTGGAGTTTATTACTGAAGAACAGCATCATCTGAACACTGTTGTTAAATTAGAGACTTCAGTCCTTGAACTACAAAGTCATTTGGCAATACTACAAGGGTACGATCTGCAAATTGTATCTGCAATTGACATGATCAGATCTGCCGAATTCTCATATTCCAATTTTGCTTCTATCATTCAAGTGGTTCAAAAAGTGGTCAATCAGATAATCCTAGATGGATTTGTTGCTGTTAGTGATTTGATAAATGGTCTGAATTTAGTTCTACAATCCGCTTTGATAAGTCGATGCATCAGTTTAGGTTTTGATTATAATATACCTACAATCACTCATGAGATTATCATCAATACTGAGGTTATTATTTCACCGTCATTGGAATCTACGAAGTCAACATGGATTACTCAGATGCAGAATCAACTCCATATAATATTGAGTCAAAATATGATTAAAGAGTCTTCTATTATTGACTCTTCGGTGACAGTTGATGCTTCTGTTGCACCAGAATCCGAGAGTCATTTGGTGTTGTTAGAAGATATATGCGACTTATCACCCCTTTATGGATACATTACCAGCTTTTACAAACACATTAATCAAGTGGTCTCCGAGGCTGATGAATTCGTATCTACATGGTCGCAATTTGAAGCTCTCTGGAACGTTCAATCTGATGATATTTATAAACATTTGACGATTGATGGTTGGATAGAAGTACTTGAAGAGGTGAGTAAATCTAGAAAAAGCTTTGAAACCAACGATTCTGTGAGAGTTTTTGGTCCAATAATGATTCAATACGAGCAAGCTAAGAATAGAGTCGACTCAAGATATACTACTTGGTTCAAAGGGGCGCTTCTACAATTTGCAACTACTCTAAGTGAAGCCATCATAAACTTTGATGACGAGGTTCTTGAATGGAAGTTGTACTTTGAGACTAAAAACTCCTTCAATATAGCTTCGATAACAGAAACCATACAAATTCTCAGAAAACTACAGAAATGCAAGTCTGTCTTTGAAAATGATATCATATCTTCCTTTCAAAAGGGTGAGAAGCTATTGCGCAAAAATAAGATCTCTATTCCTGACTCTGCCTCAAATAATAACTTGGAACAAATCTCAGATAATTATGATTCATTACAGCAACTGATCTCCAAGACTTCACTTTATATCGAAGAGAATTCACACTTGATCACCAAAAACATTCAGACTGAAAGTGAAAAGATCGATAGGTCTATTATCGAGGTTACTGAAAGTTGGAATGAAATCAAACCAATTTCAGACTCAATAACTGTTGATGAAGCATTGAAAATTTTGGTCCAGTTTGAAAAATCAATGAAGACATTACAGGAAATTAAAGTTTCCATTGTGGAAGCTGCTTCGCTCCTGGTTATCCCTGTCGCTATAACTGGAGATTTAGGGCCAAATCTGGAAGAGTTGTCCGATCTCAAATCTGTGTGGTTATCGATTCAAACATTATGGCAAACGCTTCAACTAATTCGTGAATTGAATTGGTATGGCTTGAAGACCAGAGAATTGAAGAAACAGCTAGAAGATTTGTTAGCCTCAACTAGAAATATGCCATCAATGGTACGCCAGCATCTCCCGTTTCAGTCATTTTTACGAAAAGTTAGTGACTTCACACTTTCCCAGAAGTTAGTTATGTTATTGAAAGAAGACTTCATCAAGGAAAGACATTTAATGCTTATTTTCAAGCGATTAGACAAATCTTACAAATCTGATCTAAAAGTTGGTGATATATGGGATTTGAATCTTGTACTGAATGAATCATTGATTAAAGATGTTATCAATCAAGCTAACTCGGAGAAGGTCATTGAAGACTCCATTGAGTCTATAAAGGAGAATTGGGAAAATGCTACTTTTGAGCTGTTCGATTACAATGGGCAGGCGCTTGTCAAAAACTTCTCTATGTTGATTGAGAATGCTTTGACAGATCTCACATCGTTATCGGCCATGAAAAATTCTTCTTTTTATAAGGTTTTTGAAGCAGATGTTCTACAATGGGAATCCAAACTAAATACTATTCATCAGATATTGGACCATTGGGTAGATGTTCAGAGAGAATGGATGGATTTGGATGGTGCATTTAATGCGAAGTCTGGTATCAAAAAAATACTTCCTAACGAGTCCTCAAGACTCCAAAGCATTTCAAATGAGTTTGTTGGTATGTTGAAGAAGATTTATAAGACGCTTTTAGTAAAGGAGCTATTAGCTATTTCCTATCTAGAGGATTTCTTCCTCAGAATATCTGACTCCCTTTCCAGAATTTCCAAAGCTTTAGGGGATTTTCTTGAGAAACAAAGAGAATTGTTTCCAAGACTATATTTTGTTGGTAACGAAGATTTGTTAGAAATAATTGGTAACATGCATGATATATCTCGTGTCGGTAAACATTTCAAGAAGATGTTTAGTGGGGTAACCGACGTTGTTTATGATTCTCAATCTTCAGCAATAACACACTTGTTGTCTGGGTATGAATCATTGGAACTAGTCGAGCCTGTTTTGGTTTCTGGGTCTCTTCATGAATGGTTAACGCAATTGGACTACCAGATCAAGTACACTCTTTCGAAACTGGTTGAGAAATCCCTTGAACAATTTAGATCAAAAGGATTCGCTGCCTGGTTGGGCTTGTTTCCTCTTCAGGTTTCAATATTGACATTGCAAATTATATGGACATCAGAATCGGAGAATGCTATTATTTCTCGGGCTTTTGACTCAGTTATTTCCACTCTGGAGAATCGTTTGCTTGTTCTATCAACTTGTGATCGAGCAAACGGAAAATATATTGAATCCTACATTATAGAAGTCATTCATCAGCGCTCAGTTTTACAGAAGCTCTCCCAAGATAGCATCTCATCAGTGACAGATTTCCAATGGACGAAACAACAGAAATTCTATTACGAAGCCTCAAGTCAAGACTATCTAACGCGACTAACAGTATCGCAGGCAAACAAAGTTTTTACTTATGGGTTTGAGTATTTGGGAGTCAGTGAAAGACTAGTACATACGCCATCTCTTGACAAATGTTACCTAGCAATGTGTGAGGCCATTGATCAGGGCCTAGGTGGCTCGCCTTTTGGGCCTGCAGGGACAGGGAAAACCGAAACTATTAAATCATTGGGAAATAGTTTGGGTAAAATGGTACTCGTCTTCAATTGTGACGAATCCTTTGATTTCCAAGCAATGGGTCGTTTACTTTTAGGTCTATGTCAGGTAGGTGTTTGGGGCTGTTTTGATGAATTTAACAGACTAAATAAAAATATTTTGAGTGCAGTGTCGACCCAGATCGAGCAGATTGAACTCGGTTTGAAGCAGAAGAAATCTGAAATAGAGTTATTGAATAGAAAAACTCTCATCAAAGACACCACTGGGATTTTTATAACGATGAACCCAACATATACTGGCAGATCACAGCTACCAGAGAACTTAAAGAGATTATTTCGAAGCTTCTCTATGAAAACTGCTGAGTATGCTATAATCGCTGAGGTATTATTGGTATCTCATGGCTTCGTTAATTCTTCCCTTTTGGCTATAAAACTAGTTGATTTCTTCTCTCAACTTCAAGTAAATGTTTCTACTCAGAAGCATTATGACTTTGGATTAAGATCTTTGAAAGCTACATTGTCATCTGCTGGTAAAATCAGAAGTTCTATCAAAGTATGCACAATCGAAGATGAAATGAATGTATCATTGAGAAGTATTGATGAGATGATTTTACCAAGGTTAGTCTCGGATGATGTGGCTATATTTAAGAAACTTATGAAAGAAATATTTGGCACTACTCAAAGGATGAATGAAGACGTTACACTGATTGAAACCCTACAAGAAGTTGCTTCAAAGGCGAATCTTTCCGCGAAAGATCCATGGCTGGCCAAAGCTCTCCAATTATTCAAAATTCAACAAAATCAGCAAGGTATTATTATTGTTGGTGACTCAGGAGCAGGTAAATCTAGTCTATGGAGAAGTGTTTTGAATGCTGTTTCGATAACTGATAAACAAGAATGTGTTACGTATGTTATTGACCCTAAGGTTGTTACTAAAGCTGAACTATTTGGTCATCTTGATCATGTGACTCGTGACTGGACTGATGGTTTATTCACGGCGATTATCAGAAAAATTTCAGAGAATTTGAGAGGTGAGCTAAATAAGCGAACATGGATTGTTTTTGATGGTGACGTCGATCCAATATGGATTGAAAGTCTTAATAGTGTATTAGATGATAATAAGGTGCTTACACTACCGAATGGAGAGAGACTTAAAATTCCTGATCAAATCAGGTTGATTTTTGAGGTTGACTCATTGAAACACGCTACTCCTGCTACTGTCAGTAGATGTGGTATTGTATGGGTTGAAAAATCAATGATTACCGCTGAGGAAATTGTTAACTGTGAGATATTTGCTATATGCAATGCAGCAATGGAAGGCTATGAAGATGATGATCAATTAGCAGTCAAAATGGTACAACATCAGTTTCTCATTGATCTTCGTGCTACACTTTCCCCCGATAACATTACGCCATTACTTGGTTTTATAGATGGTCTCGATCATGTTATGTCTTTGTCTCACGTTTCAGTTATTAAGAGTCTTTTTCTTTTCATCAAAACATATATGCGTGCTGCAATTGGTGGAATCATCGATCACAAAGTGAAAAATGTTAACTCAGATTACGTTAGAAAATCAATATTACTCTCTTTGGTCTGGTCTTGTGCTGGTTCTGCTTCCCTATTGAATAGATCCAAGCTTTCTGAGTTCATAATTGCGAACATTGGGCTACTGGGAGAGGTTTGCTGTGATATACAAGATTCTGTATTGGATTACAATCTCAACATTGATGGTACTTGGACTCCGTTGTTGGATATGGTTGAGACGCCAAATTTTGAGCCTCATTCTGTGGCAGATCCAAATGCTGTTGTTCCAACTATTGATACCCTAAGACATGAAAATCTGGTCTACTCGGTGCTAAATGAAAAATGCTCTATGATTTTATGTGGTGCGCCAGGTTCAGGAAAGACTATGACACTCTATTCAGCTCTAGAAAGATCGCCAGACATTGAATCTATAAACTTGAATTTCTCTAAAGAGACCACACCTTATACAGTACTGAGGGCGTTGGAAGAAGTATGTGAGTATAAGCGTACCAGTAGCGGGGTTGTGCTCCAACCAAAGGCAAAAGGCAAAAGAGTGGTTCTATTCTGTGACGAAATCAATCTCCCTATGCCTGATCCATATGGCACTCAAAGCGTGATATCTTTCATTAGACAGTTGATTGAAAAGTCTGGTTTCTGGAGAGTATATGATCACCAATGGGTTACCATTGAAGATGTCCAATTTGTTGGAGCTTGTAATCCTCCAACGGACTCTGGGCGGTCAGTTCTTTCGGAGAGGTTCCTTGCTCACTTACCAGTTGTTTTGGTGGACTATCCTGGTTTGGTTTCACTTGAGCAGATATACTACGTTTTTAACACTGCTCTGTTGAAGGTTGTCCCTGATTATAAAGGTTACTCTAGAGATATCACACTGGCGATGCTTGATGTCTACACTAAATCTGCTGCCAAGTTCAAACCAACTGATCAGGTACATTATATATATAGTCCACGTGAGTTAACTAGATGGGTGAGAGGTCTATACACTGCTGTCATGCTGGTGAATGTTAACTCCTTTGAAACATTGATTAGATTGTGGGCGCATGAAGCTATAAGGTTGTTTAGCGATCGTCTAGTCACTGAGCAAGAGAGAAATTGGTCATGGGATTTGATTGAAAATGTTGCAAGCAACCGATTCCCGAATGTCGATCTCTCTGTGAGCTTGGCCCAGCCTCTTTGGCTTACTGATTGGGTGGAAGATCTTTCAGATCTCAGCCATTTCCTACATCAGCGCATGGAAGTATTCAGTGAAGAATTGAATCAACCAAGCTTTATATTACATGATGAAGCTATTTCAAATATTCTAAAGATTCAGAAAGTGCTCCAGATGCCTCAGGGCCATCTGATTTTGGTTGCCCCATGTGGTAGTTATAAACGAGCCATTGCAAAGTTTACATCGTTCTTATTGGGTCTCAAAATCTTTGAACTTAAAACCACCAAAACTTTTAAATTACATGATTTTGATAGTGTAATCAAGGAGCTGTTACAGTGTTCTGTAAAAAAAGGTGTTGTCTTTATAGTTGACGAATCCACCATTTTGGAAAACTCATTTTTAGAAAGAATGAACTCATTGTTGGCAAACTCTCAGATTAGAGAGATATATGATCCAGAAGAGTTCAGCTCTCTGATGTCACAATGCAAAGCACAAATTGACTCACAGGGTTTACTACTAGATACCACTGATGAGATATATGACTGGTTTACTAATCAGGTAGCCAAGAATCTGCATGTGATATTTACTATTAATGATCCAAATGCTCCTGACTCTCCCCAAATCATATCCTCTCCTGCTTTGTTTAACAGATGTGTTCTCAACTGGATGGGTAATTGGAGTGATAAGACTCTTGTGCAAGTTGGTAAACAGTTGATGAACAGTGTTCCTGTTGATAAATCGGATTATATACCCCAGATCATGACAAGTCTACCAATGACAATTGACAATTATAGAGATGCTATCACTTGCGCTTGTGTCTCCATACACAAGAAAGCACCTAATATTATTACCCCTTCAAAGCTCATAGATCTCATTGAAAACTTCATTATAGTATTCAACGGCAAAGAGCAAGAACTTCAAAGACGCCAGAAACATATAAACACTGGTTTGGACAAGTTAAGGGAGACAGTTGTCAAGGTCAAATACTTGACAGCAGATTTGACTGAGAAGCAAACACAGTTGAGATCTAAAGAACTTGAGGCCAAAACCATGTTAAACAAGATATTGACCGAACAGAACGAGGCAGAAAGAAAACAAGAGGCGTCCATTGAGATACAGGCTGCCTTAGAAAGGCAAGAGGTGGATCTACATGCACGTCGTCAGAAAGTTATGGATGATCTAGCGCTTGCTGAACCTGCAGTCCTTGAAGCTAGAAGGGGTGTCAAAAACATAAAGAAACAACATTTAACAGAACTCAGATCAATGTCCACGCCTCCTTCTATGGTACAGTTGGTTTTAGAGTCTGTCTGTGTTTTACTGGGTTATGATGCTACCTCCTGGAGAGATGTTCAACAGATAATTCGTAAAGATGATTTCATAACAAACATTGTTAATTTTGATAATGAAGTACAGGTAACACCTGCTGTGAGGGATTTCATGGACGAGACATACTTGAGACGTTCAGATTACACTTACGAAACAGCAGATAGGGCAAGTAAAGCATGTGGTCCTTTGCTACAGTGGGTAGAAGCACAAATTCAGTACTCGTACGTCTTGGATCAGATTGGACCATTGCGTGAAGACGTTGTGCTGTTGGAAGGTGAAGCCAGACAAACAAAGGCTAGGTTATTGGCTATTGATGAAATGATTACAGAACTGCAAGAAAGTATTGAAAATTATAAAGATGGATACAGTGAACTTATCAGACAAACAGAATACATCAAGTCCGAAATGAGTACTGTCCAGAATAAGGTGGAAAGATCATCCAAATTGGTCGAAAGTTTAACATCAGAAAGGTTAAGATGGGGAAGTAGCATCAAACATTTTTCCAGTGAGTACGATTTGCTTGCTGGTAATTCTTTATTTTCTGCTTGCCTGTTGACATATTCGGGATCATATGATTTCTTGAAAAGAAGGGAGTTTGAGAATATTGTCAAGACTGTATTATCTCATTTTGGAGTGATGGTTGATCCAAATTTTAGATTCCTTGATTTCATAAGCTCATCGGTCGAAATTCTAGGCTGGCAACGTGATGGTTTAACCAATGACGATATTTATTCTGAAAATGTTACTATAATGGAAAATACAAGTAAGGTCATTTATATCATTGATCCATTAGGCCATCTGATATCGTTTTTAGGAAACATGATCAAACCCAAACGACTAGTGGTTTCGAGTTTTCTTGATGACTCTTTTATCAAAAACCTTGAGAATGTACTAAGATTTGGAGGTTCTCTATTGGTCCAAGATGCTGAGCATTTAGACCCAGTCATTACTGGTATATTGAATAATGACTTCCAAAAAGTGGGAGGAAGAACTTTAATAACTCTCAATGGTAAGGAGATAGACTGCTCCAGTGATTTCAGGTTATTTTTACACACCAAAGATCCATCTGTTAAAATACCAGCTTTTGTCAGCACTAGGTCTACCGTTCTTGATTTTACGATTTCTGAAAGCAGTCTCGAAACACAAGTTTTGAATCTCTCATTAGCTAGTGAAAGACCAGATGTTGAAAGCCAAAGACTTGAACTAATCAAGTTGAATGGAGAGTACAAGATTCGTTTGAGAGATCTTGAAACAAATTTATTGAAAGTTCTCAGTGAGTCAACTGGTAATCTCTTGGACAACAACGAACTCATAAAGACACTTGAAATTCTGAAAGTTGAATCCAGTGAAGTTGAAGAAAAAATGGAAAACACAGCTAATGTAATGGAGAAAGTTCAACAGATTCTATCTGAATATCAATCTTTGGCCAAAAATACTTCGGTATTATTCTCCTTGTTACAAAAATTCAAGAGCATTAACAGATTTTATCAGGTGTCACTTGGTTCTTATATTGGATGTCTAACTACAGTTTTGGCATCTAGTTCTCGTCAATCAGGTTCTACCTATGTTGATGAACTAATTACACTTCTTTATAAGGAAGTATTTTCACGTGTTTCATTATCATTTTTACAGAAGGATAAGATAGTTTTAGCTTTATCTATGGCTTTAACATATCTTAAAGAAAAGGAGAGTTTTGTTTTCACTGATTTTGTTATTGGTTTATTGAATATATTAGCAAGTTCAGAATTGTTTGATATGGGTATGATTAGATCTACATTTTCTATATTATCTATAGACTTGAAAGATTCACAGATAGCTGAAGCTTTGGATCAATATTCTACGGAGAAGATAACTGACTTAATGGGAAATTTTGCTAATGTTGAGCTAACTAGAATCATGCCATTAATTTATTCAGTATTTAGTAAACTCAGCCATTCAAATGATATTGACATGGCATTTACCAATATTTCACAATTTTTGTTTACAGGATTGGATCCATTTTCATCAAAATATGGGCTACCTGATATTGTGAAGATTGATGGAGTGAGTCGTACAATTATTCTTGTTTCTGTACCAGGTAATGATGCCACATCCAAGATCAAACAGATAAATAATGATGTTAAGATAATTGCTATGGGTTCAAAGGAATCTATTGATATTGCTAATAGAGAATTGATTAAGTCTTCCAAATCTGGTGGTTATTTGGTTATTCAAAATGTTCAAACATCACCTGAATGGTTAGAACATCTTGAAAAGAAATTAAATGGATTATCAATGCATGAAGATTTTAGATTGTTTTTAACTTGTGATTTCAATTCATCAATTCCAAACACATTGATCAGATCATCAGAAATAATTTCATTTGAAAATGTTCCTGGTATTAAACCAATTATGAGAGAACATCATCATGATATTTCATTGAAAATGACTACAGATAAATATGATAAACCAATTGAGAAGTCATATGTATTTTTCCTTCTATCTTGGTTTCATTCAATTATTCAAGAAAGAAGTAGATTTTTACCATTAGGATTTTCCAAAAATTATGATTTTAATGATTCTGATTTCCAAAGTTCATTATATGTTATTGATAAATGGTTTAAGATTTCATGTCCAGATAATCGTGATAATATATCACCATCAAAGATTGAATGGGAAGCCTTGAGATTTTTCATTTGTGAGATAATTTATGGTGGTAAAATTGATAATGATGATGATTTTAAAGTTTTACTTGAAATTGGTTTCAAAATATTTAAGATTGAATCATTTGATCAAGATTTCAATTTGATTTCTAATGAAAAGACTTTAGAGGCAAATACTAAATTATATGCACCAGAAGGTCGTCAAATGGATGATTATTCGCAATGGATAAATAAACTACCTGATCTTGAATCACCAACTTGGTTAGGATTAAATTCTGATGCTGAAGATGTATTGAAGATTAAACAAAATGAAGAGATTGCTGGAATTGTTGCTAATTTGATGAAAGAGATCAATGTATAAGATAAATTGTTGCTGTTATTATACATATTTGTGATTGAAATTTCCTTTGAATTGTAACTATTGTAATCCGTCTTTATTAACATCATATTCTTATTGATATACAGTCAGATGTGACCAGTGTAATCAACTTTTACCATATGAAGGCACGCCACCAGTTGTTGCGCCGCCATTATTATTTCCACCAGCTGCTTGTTTCTTTATCTGTTCTAATTGTGTAGTATTTGTATCTTGAGACCAGCTACATATTGAGCATTTCAACTGTTTCCCCCAGTACATTGGAATGATTGGAATGAACCAGAAAGTGATAAACTCCTTCTTTTTGATGGGATGAACACTGTTGTTGTGGCAGTTAGGACAGTTGCCTGCTGGATAGCCATCAATGTTTGAATTGAAGGATTGCATTCCAAAGATCAAGGGAACACATGACATTGTTGCTAAAAGTTGTGCTTTGATTTATGGGGCCAATTGTGCTTAATTTTGTTTCTGATTTTCAAGGTGGTCAATTCAGGTCAACAGATTGTTCTTAATTTGATCTAATGTATTGGATATCACTTGTGTATTGTGGATTGCGGATTGTGGTAATGTTTTAGCATGTTTGTTTATTTATAGGGTGAAGTTGTTTTATTTTCTCAGCCAAACAAATTGTGTCACAAAATCATCGCCAACATGAAAATCACCAAAATTGTTAAAAAGTGATTAAAGGAGGTCTATTCTCAATATTTCAAGTGTATAATGATGATACAATCTCATTTCTTGATGTATTTGGGATCAATTTTCGTTCATTTTACATTTCTGTAGGTTTAGTTCCAGCTTATTTTGATTTAGAATCTATGTACTTTTTGAGCTGCTAATTATACAATTCTTGATTCACCTTCTTCACCTCTCAAGACAACTGAATCAATGTTATTCATACAGAATATACTTGTCTTTGAAAAGATTTCATCAGTAGAACTACCAATATGTGGAGTGATGACGATATTTTCATTCTTTGTACCCATTTCAGTTGGAATAATTGGTTCATCTTTAAAGACATCAAATCCTAATGAAGATAAATGACCAGATTCTAATCTTTCCACTAGATAATCTTGATCAACGATGAAACCTCGTCCGACATTCACTAGTTTAGCATTTGGTAAGAAAGTATCAATCATTGATTTATTGATTAAATTTTTAGTTTCAAGAGTACCAGGAACTGAAATGATGATTAAATTTGATGTTGAACATAATTCAGATAATGAAACATATTTTGGAATATATTTCAAATTATTTAAATCTGATTCAGATACTTGTCTTCTATTATTATATTGAATTTTCATACCAATTGAAGATAATCTTTCACCAATTGCCTTACCAATTTGACCAAATCCAATAATACCAACAGTTTGACCAAAAGGTCTATGAATCTTGGAACCATTGATTAAATGACCAAATGCAAATCTATTAGTATTTTCAGCAATTTTTCTTGATTCATTTGTATTTAAATTTGATTTAGCAATGGTTTGAAAGATATCAAATTTACGATACATTGTTAATACATGCCATAAAACCAAATCAGCAACATCTTCAGCACCAAATGAAGGTGTATTATATAGTTGAATACCCTTCTTTTTTAAAGCAACAGTGTCATATTGATCATATCCAACAGATGCAATAGCAATTATTTTCAAAGATGATGGTAATAATTCAATCAAATCAGATTTCAATCCACCAATAGGATAAAATCCAGGATATCCACCATAAATAGCTTGAATTCCATCCAACTTCCCAGATTTCAAATCATCAATAAATCCTTCCTTTGTAGTGAATTTGTAATTCTTCATAATCAACCATGTCAGTACTATAATGTGGTCTCTTCATATATGATGAACGGTCCTGTCTGTACCCCAGGATCATGAAGAAAATATATCATACATACAATAATCTCATAATTTTGAGAGAATTTCTTGAATTCTTCGAGGTCCTCCTCCATATGGGAGACAAATAGCACTTTAGGCTTAATGGATGACATGATATCCTTTTTCTTCCTACTCAAATTGATGATACTAGTGAAATCAGAGAAATATGGAAAAAGGTCATGGTGGTATTTATGTCTCAGTGAAAATTCGAAAAAGTCTTCAAAATTGTTGCCAAAAAAAGGCCAAAAGAACTAAAGAATGTCTTATAGATGATACCATTACTGTGTGTATTCTATGTATCACCAATGCTAACAGACTGTCAATCTCAGATGCCAAATTAGAAACAGGATCCTGCCACATTTCCACCGTTGGCCCTTTTTTATTTGTCATGAATTACTACAAAGAAAGTTTACATATTTAAACCAGGCACTTTGTCATTTCAAAAACACTTCAAATATTTAAGAACCAAAACTCAACCAAAACAATATAAAATGAGCAGTAAGACCATTGTCGTCATCGGAGGTGGTATCTTTGGTGTATCCACAGCCAACCACTTGAAAAGAGCTGAAAAGAGCAACTCAGTCAAGCTCATTTCGAGCTCAAAATTTTCACATTTGTATTGTGCCAGTCATAGATTACCGTTTTCAAATGAGTTCAAAAATGTTGTTATTCCATTGAAAGATGTTGTTGATGCTGGGATTGAAATCATTGAAGATACCGTTGTCGAGATTGGTGAGAGTTCACTCATTTTGGCCAAGGATCCATCTCAAATTTTGGAATTTGATGCCTTAATTTTGGCTACTGGTTCTAAATGGACTGATCCAATTGGTTCTCCATTGAAGTTTGGTGATGATTATGAATCTTACTACCAAGAACAAGGAAGACAAATCAAGGAAGCTAAAGATATCGTCTTTGTTGGTGGTGGGTTAGTCACTGTTGAAATTGTTGGTGAATTGTTACATTTCT
The DNA here is from genome assembly GCA_030582235.1 of Ruyongia ponderosae. Classification (NCBI taxonomy): domain Eukaryota; kingdom Fungi; phylum Ascomycota; class Saccharomycetes; order Phaffomycetales; family Wickerhamomycetaceae; genus Ruyongia; species Ruyongia ponderosae. The sequence continues at coordinate 71,343 of JAKTWV010000014.1, read as the reverse complement.
ACAAGGATGAAATCAAGAATGGTTCAAAGAAAGTATCAATTGTTCATAATGATGATAAATTACTTGCTAATGCCAATGGTTATTATTCTCCTTCATTAAGAAACAAGGTTACCAACTATTTACGTGATAATGGTGTCAAATTATACTTGAACTCAAAGGGTGAAAACATTTCTGATTCTCAAGTCAAGATTGTTTCAAAGAATGGTGATACTACTATCATCGATGCTGACTTGATTCATTTCAATACTGGTGTTTTCCCATCTGTTCCAGAAACTAAATTGACTGGTTTAACAACCGATTCAGGATTTGTTAAGGTTAATAAGACTCTTCAATCTGTTGATTACAAGAATATCTTTGCCATTGGTGATGTTAGTGATTTCCATTATAAGGGTCTCTTATTAAGAGACAACTGGGTTGATACAATCACCAAGAATGTCATCAGCTATTTAGCTGACAATTCTGCAAAATTAGTGGATGCTTCAATCTTTGAAAAGAATAAATTCATTCTTTGTGCTCTTTCATTAGGTCCAAATGTTGGTTTTGGTCAAATGCCAGTCCCTATTCTTGGTGTTGTTAGTCTTCCATCATTCATGGTATCAAGAGTTAAGTCAAAGACCTTGTTATCTGAGAAGTTTGAATCAATGTTGACTTCTTAAGTTATATATTTTATAGAGACTTATAACATCTAAACAGTATATGCCAAATATTTCATTATCTATTTCAGTCCAGATTGGGAAATTGCTCAATTGGGAAATTGTCCGGGTGACTTTTTTTGAAGTTTTTTTTTTTTTTTTTTTTGCCAAAAAATTTTTCAGAACCAAAAAAAAAATTATACAGTCTCATCTGTCTTTAATAAGAAGTTCCCTTTCTTTATTGAATAGAAGTAGAAATATTGATAATGTCTTCTCCTATTGAATACTTGCTTTTCGAAGAAGCCACAGGTTATGCTGTCTTCAAGGTCAAGCTTCAACAAGACAACATTGGTTCCAAGTTAAAGGAAGTCCAACAACAAATCAATGACTTGAGTACTTTTTCAAAATTGGTTGAATTAGTTTCATTTGCTCCATTCAAAGGTGCTGCTCAAGCTTTAGAAAATGCTAATGAAGTCTCTGAAGGTTTAGTCTCTGAATATTTAAAGTCTGTTTTGGAATTAAACTTACCAAAGGGCTCATCAAAGAAGCAAATCATTCTTGGTATTTCAGATAGAAACTTGGGTCCATCCATTAAAGAACAATTCCCATACATTGATTGTCTTTCAAATGATTTAGTTCAAGATTTATTGAGAGGTATTAGACAACATGGTGACAAATTATTAAAGAACTTACAAATAGGTGATATCGAAAGAGCTCAATTAGGTTTAGGTCATGCTTATTCAAGAGCTAAGGTTAAATTTTCAGTTCAAAAGAATGATAACCATATCATTCAAGCTATTGCCTTATTAGATCAATTAGACAAGGATATCAACACTTTCTCAATGAGAGTTAAGGAATGGTACGGATGGCATTTCCCTGAATTAGCAAAATTAGTTCCAGATAACTATTTATTTGCTAAATTAGCCTTACATATCAAAGATAAATCATCAATCAATGAAGAATCTTTACATGATATTACTGCTATCTTAAACAATGATTCAGGTTTAGCTCAAATTGTTATTGATAATGCTAGAATCTCTATGGGTCAAGATATCTCTGAACAAGATTTCGACAACTTGTTAACTTTTGCTCAAAGAGTTGTTTCAATGACTGATTACAGAAGACAATTATACAACTATTTGACTGATAAGATGCACACTGTTGCTCCAAATTTGTCAGAATTGATTGGTGAGGTTATTGGTGCTAGACTTATCTCCCATGCTGGTTCTTTAACAAACTTATCAAAGGCTGCTGCTTCAACTGTTCAGATCTTAGGTGCTGAAAAGGCTTTATTCAGAGCTTTAAAGACTAAGGGTAACACTCCAAAGTATGGTTTAATCTATCACTCAACCTTCATTGGTAGAGCTAGTTCAAAGAATAAAGGTAGAATTTCAAGATACTTGGCCAACAAGTGTTCAATTGCCTCAAGAATTGATAACTACTCTGATGAACCAACAAATGCTTTTGGTCAAATCATGAAGAAGCAAGTTGAACAAAGATTAAACTTCTTCGACACTGGTGCCCCAACCATGAAGAATACTGATGCCATTTCTGAAGCTTTAGATTTATACAAGAAAGATTTAGATATTGCTATGGTTGATGATGACAGTGCTAGTGAAGCTGAAGAAGAATCACCAAAGAAGGAAAAGAAGGAAAAGAAAGAAAAGAAGGAAAAGAAGGAAAAGAAAGACAAGAAGGAAAAGAAGGATAAGAAGGAAAAGAAGAGAAAGCATGATGATGATGAATCACCAAAGAAGAGTAAGAAATCTAAATAAATTATTATGATTTCTTCTTGAGCTTTATCAACATTTTTTATCACATATATCCCACTCACCAAATAGCACAAAAACCTCATAGAAAAATATGCAGTACATTCACAAAGCAGAGAATTGAAATCTTGAAGAAATGAAAAAAGGGAAATAGTTTTGAGGAAATCCTGTACAATAATCTTTTCTATCAACTCTAATCCTTTTTGATTTTCTTGTTATTCTCTCTCTATTGTGTTTATGCTCTTTTCATCTTTGACTTTAACAAAAAAAACCTTCATATCATTTCATGAGATCATCTTTAAATACTATTCTATTTTGTTTTGAAGCATAGTGTTTTTTTGAGTTACTCAATCGGTCTACTTTACTTTTTATTCATTGTTTCATAGCATCTTGTTAAACTCTAATTAGGAATTTTATCATTATTATATTGTTGTTATTAATATAAAACTACATTTATTTTTGGAAATTTACAACTCTTTGTTTGATATTGTATTTTGGTGAAGCTACGAAATTTAGCTGCCTAATAACATCACCAAGCTGTATTTTAGTGTTTCTCTGAAGTATTAATTAATTATACATAACCTCTTTTCATTAATGATTTTATTCTTGGTCACTTTCCCAATCACCTTCTTCAGCTTCACTCTCTTCACCGGCACTTTCAGCTTCTATCACAGTTTCAACATCAGTTTGATACTTTCTTGCTATTCTTGAAGCTCTACCATTATTCTTTGCATCTTCTCTAGCCTTCTTTTGTAAATCTCTTAATGAATCTTTGAATGAAGAACGAACAGCTCTATTTGAAAAGACATCAAACATCTTCAAACCCTTATTAACACCACCAACAACAACATTACCAGAAACTTCAATATCTGGAGCAAATGAAGTGGTTAAAACATTACCAACACCAAAATCTCTTGATAAAACCATTGATGGACCAACCTTTGAAATCTCATCTCCAGTTGGAATTTTCCATAATTTGATTTGCTTTTCACCCATGGCACTTGTAATTAACAAGTTTGGTAAATGGTTATTGATTTCCAAGGAACTAATACCAGCATCATGAGCTTGTAAAGTCCATAAAGGTTTAGATTGGTTTCTGATATCAAAACTGTAAACATTACCATTATCAGTACCAGCTAAGAATTGTTCATCATTCATCCATCTAATGGTTTCTATATCTTGACCACCACCAATTGACCAATATTTGGATAATTCTTCATCATTTGAAATTCTAACATCACTAACAGCTACTCTTGAATCATAACCACCAGTTAATAAGATGGCACCATTTGATAAATGCCATTGAGAACTGGAAACGTTCTTTTGTTGATGAATATTGTTGAATGATCTGACGGCAGTACCGTTGTTTAAATCCCATAATTTTACTGTTGTATCGGCAGATGTTGATGCTAAGACGTTTCTATGGAATTTGTTATGAGATAATGATAAGACTGCATCAGTATGATGAGTTGTAATATGCTTTGACTTTGATTTTGATTTTTTGTTCTTCTTTGATAATGATGCAAATGAGTTTGATGATGGTTCACCTAATATTAAGTCTGGGAATGATTTATCTATGTAATCCAAGTTCCAGATTTCAATTTGTGGATCAAAAGTACCAATGGCAGCTAAATTACCAATGTTATTATTTTCATCATTTTGACCTGGTTTGAAATTGATCCACTCCACACATAATGGGAAGGCAGGTAACATAATATCATGATGGATGTAAAGAGAACTATCTCTTGTCATCCCCTTTGCTACATCTGGATCTAATTTATCAGCTTCTTCTTCTTCATTTGAACCATTTGGAGCACCAGCACCATCATCATAAATATATACGTCCAAATATGAAACTTCATCTTCAGTTCTTGTTGATAAAACCAAGTTATCAGTTGGATAGATTTGATTTTCTAATTTAGCTTCCTTTATATCATCTTCATTATCTGGTAAAGTAATATATGGATCTTGACCAGTTTCATCATCACCTTCATGATATTCAACATCATTTGTTAAACCTGGTAAAAATGAGATTGGTACACCATCTTCATCAACATCATCATCGTAATGTTCTAAATCGTATTCTTTCAAATCGTCATCAACTTCAACTTGATCAGCTAATTGAACCTTTCCAGTGGAATCAGTATCCTTTTCAATTTCTTGTAAACCTTGCTTAGCATCACTGATTTCTAGTTGAGCCATTTTGGTTATTCTTTCCATTTCTTCATCGTTCAATTCGTATTTCTCTGGAAATTCAGAGGCAAATCCTCTTGGGATCCAAGTGGTAGATGAGATCATTGGATATGTCTATGTATAGTCAGGGATATGGAAGATCAAAAAATTAAATATTAGCGGTCTTCCTAGCTCATCTCATTCTTTTGAGATAAATTTTAAAATGAAAAATTTTTCGGTTTGCGCCACATTGACCGGAATTCAATTTTTGACCCTCGGAAGTCGGATCTTTTTTTTTTTTTTTTTTTTTTTTTTTGATTTGGTTAACGAAAAGACGAAAAGAGAATAATGATACGTACCCAAAATCCAACATTTTTATTTGATTTTCTTTTTAAGGACTGCTATTAGATTGTTGCTGTGAAGTTATACTTGTATTATTACCAAGATGTCTAAGAAGTCGATTGAAGAGCTTTTGAATCAACTGGCTCAAGGTATCTCCCTTGATGAACAACAAGAGAAGCAGATGAAGGATTATAAGTTTTGGAAAACCCAACCAGTTCCTAATTTCAATGAAGAAGTCAACAGTGAAGGTCCAATTGAGTTTAAGACCATTGACGATATTGCTAAGGAACCATTGCCTTTGTTGAAGGAATTTGAATGGGCTGATCTAGATTTGACTACTGATGAAGATAGAGATGAGGTCTTCAAATTATTGTATGAGAACTACGTTGAAGATGCTGATTCCACTTTCAGATTCAAATACAGTCCTGAGTTTTTAGATTGGGCCCTAAAGCCACCAGGATGGAGAAAGGATTGGCATGTTGGTGTTAGAGTCAGAGCGAGTGGGAAACTAGTAGCCTTTATTGCTGGTATTCCAACTGATTTGTTAGTTAGAGGAAACAAGGTGAAATCTGTTGAAATCAACTATATTTGTGTTCATAAAAAGCTAAGAGCTAAGAGATTAGCTCCAATATTAATCAAGGAAGTGACGAGAAGAGTCAATCTACAAGGAATTTTCCAAGCCTTATACACTGCTGGTGTTGTTCTTCCAAGTCCAGTCTCTGTTTGTCGTTATAATCATAGACCATTAAACTGGAGTAAATTGCATTCTGTTGGGTTTAGTTATTTACCTGAATCAGTCACAAAGGCACAAATGATTGCCAAATATACCATTACCAATGAAACAAAGGTTAAAAATTTAAGAAGAGCTGAATCAAAAGATTTTATTCAAATTCGTGATTTGTTTTTAAAATTTCAACAGAAATATGAATTGATTCAAGATTTCAATGATGAAGAATTGAAGCATTGGCTATTAGGAGATGAATCAATAACTTCAGATGATAAAAAGGTTATATTCACATATGTAGTGGAGAATGATGATGGCAAAATTACTGATTTCTTTTCATTTTATTTATTACCATTCACCATCTTGAACAACCCTGAACATGAAGAGTTGGGAATTGCATATTTATTCTACTATGCATCAGATATAGCGTTTGATCAAGAAGATCAAGAGTCTACAAAGTCAAATGAGTTGTTGAAGAAGAGATTGACTGCTCTTATTGGAGATGCCTTGGTTATTGCTAAATCCTTGAAAGTGGATGTTTTCAATGCCCTGAGTAGTCAGGACAACAACCTGTTTTTACAAGACCTGAAGTTTGGTGAAGGAGATGGGCTACTGAACTACTACCTGTTTAACTACAGAGCCAAACCCATCAGTGGAGGTCTTGACAGTGAGAAGCATGTTGACAGCAAAAGTCTGAGTAAGGTTGGTGTTGTGATGTTGTGAGCTTTTTCAGGGGAACAAAGGGGCAGCAGCCATAATGATTTAAGAGCAACAGCCAAAGTTTTAGATAAGTGACAATATTTTGAATACATTTTGTTGATTTCTACTCTATTTTTATAATTAGTGTAGCAACATGTTGTCGGTGATGGAACCAAGGTGTGAACTTGGATTGGACCATGTCCTCGATTTGCTGACGAAGAAACCTCATCAATCTGGGGCATTAAACAAACTAAGAGTTCTTCAAATAATTGAGTTCATTCCAAAGGATGCCAAACATGTTGATATATTGATCAATTGTCCATATCCTGAATACGAATCACATTGGAAGTGTCAAATTGACAAAGTCAGAGTCTCAATCCTCAATAATATTGTTAATTTCATGGCCAGTAATAACGATAAAAAGTGTCAAGACATCCTATTTCAACTTGATAAGACCCATGATTGGTTTGAGCAATATGATGAGTTTCAAGCTCAAATTGATAACTTGTTGCAAAAGATGACAAATTTGTTGGTTTCCAATTTTGAGAAGCTCAAAGAAGAACAATTGCAAAAGATGGGCATGTTTGATTTTAGCATCAAAGAGTTGTTGGTTCCATTGAATGAAGGTAAAATCACACATATTGACCATGAAGAGTACTTGAATCAGTTCATCAGTATCATGATTCCACCTGCTGTTAAAAAGACTAACGTTGAACCAGAATCTTTTAACCTCTCAAATATGGATTCACCAGCTACAAATAATTCACAAAGTCGAGCCATAGCTAATGGATTAAATGGTACTAGTTCAGTTATCAATCAAGCTGTTGTTGAGCCTTCTAGGCAGAAACATACTATATTTGTTCAAAATCTTCCATCAGGCTTCAGAAATGACTATTTGTGTTCATATTTCAACAGTATGTACTCATCAGTATATCATGCTCATATACCTTACGATCGAACCATGGGAAGATCAATGAGATATGGATTTGTTGACTTTGCAGATGAGAAAGAGAAGGAAATGGCATTGAATCCGGAATTGGTTCATGTGCTAGATGGCCTTCAGTTGAAACTATCGCCAGCTGATTCCAATAGAGTCAACAGTTCTAAAAGTTTTAATAAAGCTTCTTTGTTTGATCATGAAAAGGTTTCACCTCCAGTTACAAATTCAAGTTTGAAGACAACCACGAATAAAGAATCTTCTTACGATGAAGATTATCCTGAGTTTGACCCTAAAGCAGATTCGAGATCATTGCCAAAGACCAAACAGCAGAAGAACAAGACGAAAACCAAGATTAAACCAAGTTCGAAGCTTGATACTAGTAGTTATAATAATGGAATGAAGAATAACAACATGTTCAATTATTTGGATAATCAAGGATTACCTAGCTTTTTGACTGGACCATCAGCTCAGAGACAGATGAATAATTATCAACTTTTGCAACAACTTGAAGATTAATACTAGCACGAGTTTGGTGATTCAATATATGCAATCTTCATGATGTATTAATGCTGTGACAAGTAATTACAGTCAATTATAACAATATTCAATTTCATTACTAGCGATCCTTATAATCAATAAATAATGAATGGTACTTTTACATCAAGACGAGTCCTTATAATATCATCAAGCGAATTTTCAGAATTGTAATTACATCGACTAACCAGATTTTTACAGAGATATTAATTATGATCATAATAAATAATTGTTTATATGGTTACAATATATAGAAAAGACCAGCTTGTCTATATAGTTAGTTTACTGAATATTGTTAAATATTAATTTCCTTACCGCTCTCCCTCTTTCTTGATTTAATGAGGTCATAATTTACCAAGTCAAAATATCTTCTTCTTCAACATCTAATTCTGATTCATTGTCATTATTCCAAAACTTGATCAATTTTGTTAAATTATGATTAGCACTATCCAATCCTAATTTATAAATCAATTTTAAATATTTTTCCACTAATTCTTGATCTGATTTATTGATACAACATTTACCAATAATCACCATTGGGAAATGTAAATGAGTAATACAATAATTTCTATAACTCTTTAAAGTCTTGGTTGGATTGCTGACGTTTGTAGTATCTGATGATGATGATGGTGTTTCATAATCAATATCATTCAAGAATTTAACAAATCCAAGTAATTTATTGACTAAATCTTGAACCAATATTGAATTTGTTGGAAATAATAATATCTTCTTTAAGAGGATCATTCTTGCAGCAATAACATGAGATTGATGAGAGATATCAAACCAACTTAATGTCATTTGTTCACCATTTCTAAAAGTGATTGTTTCAATACAATCAAAATCCTTAAATAAATTAGTCTTTGATGGATGATTTGGATTATTTGATGGAATTATACCTGATTTATCAATAATTTGTTTATTTGAAATGTTTTTCAATTTAATTGTTAATAAATCAATTTGATCAAGTGTGAAAAGTTGATATTCAGGATTTAAATGTTGATTTCTTATATATTTTCTCTTTTTTGTAGTTGTTGAAGATGACGAAGGTGACGATGATGATGATGATGAAGATGAAGACGATGATGATGAGGATGATGAGGATGAAGATGATGATGAGTTTGATGAAGATTTCTTCTTACTTTTGGATCTCTTTGATTTAGAATTAGAAGAAGAATTAGCACGATCTTGTTCTTCAAATTCTTTATTTAGATTGAATTCCAAAGTTCTAATCTTGTTTAATATCTTTATGATATCTCTAAAGATTAAATCCAAATCAATAATATGACCACCTAAATAATTAAAATTATGAATATCCAACATATTTAATCTTTTTAAAGATTTCAAATAAGCATTATCATTCTTAATGATATTTTCCACTTCATTTATTGATTCATCATGTTGGAAAATCCCACCCTTTTTACTTGTTAAACCTGCCAAAACTTCATAAGTGATTAACCAATTTTTACAAAAATTTAAAGTATCACTTAATTTATAATTATTTGAGTTATTGTTAATCTTTTTGAATAATTCTTTAGCACCTTTAAGATGAGCTCTCCATCTTAAATTTTTGGATGAAGCACATTCAGAAGTTAATAACAATATAGTTAATAACATTGGTTCAATTTTTTCATGATGTAAACCTTTATCAATATCCAAGAAATTATCACCAATAATGTTAAGACAAGAAGATAAATATGAACAATAAGCTTGATCATCTGTTAATTGATTAGTCTTTCTATGAGATGTCTTAGCACCACAAGCTAATATTGCATATAATAGATAATGTTCTCTTTTGGCAAAATTTAACAAAATATCTCTAATTGGATTTAAATTAATATTTGGCATTAATGGTGAAGATAAAATACTAAATTCATTATAATAAAGTTCCAAATAATGTTTATGTGGTTCTGAAAGATTAAAATAATCTAATGGAACATCAAATATGAAATCATTATTTGTATTATTTGTTGTTTGATTATTGATATTGTGAACATTACCATCTGGATCTGGAGTATTAACATCAACAGTGTTTGTCATGTTTAATGGATCAATATTATCGAAATCAATGGTGTTATTGAATGGATTTGAAGCTTCTTCGATATAAGTCCTTAGTCTTGGAGTCATTACTTCATCTAATCTTGAACTGACTAGATCGTTTAAATCATGGTATAACAAGTTTGCATCACTTAAACTGAAGTTCATAAAATAGTCATTGTTATTATTATTATTATTATTGTTATTGTCAAAAGAATGGTTATGGGATATTGAATGATGACGTTGGCCATTCATTGAATCAAATGAAGGTGTTATTGACAAGTCTGAAGAGATGAGATGGTCGACACTTAAGAGTCGTTGTCTTTCCAAATCTGTCAAAATTGGCGATAAAGAAGACATTGACGAGATTGACGAGATGGCATTGTTGTTGTTTGTATTGTTGATGTTGTTGTTGATGGTGTTTATATGGTTGATTGGCAGTTCAGGTGTTTGTAAGAGATGGTTCTCTGCTTTTATGGCCGGTATTAAAGATGAAGTTGGGATTGCTGATATTGAAGATATTGAAGATGTCAAAGCTGAAGATGGGATCAATGTTGAAGAAGAAGAAGTTATTGAGTTGGATTTGCCCTTTCTGAGCTTCTTTTCTTCTTCAATCTCAGTTTTGGAGCGTCTTTTCTTGTTCTTTCTGTTCAAGACATAGACACATTCTCTGCCCAATCTCGAGCATTGCCAACAAGATGGTTTGTTCTCGTCACATTTCATTCTTCTCTTCTTGCACTCTGTGCAGCCATTTCTCGAGTACTTTCTCTTGACGATTCTGTGGTTGTTCTCGTCGAGCAGTTGTTCATCAGAGTCAGAGTTTGTATTATTGTTATTGGTATTATTGATGGTATTCCTGTTCAAGTTGTTATTGTTGATGTTCAGACTGGTTGTTGTTGTTGTGTCCATGTTGTTGATGTTGAAGTGCAGTGAGCGTGGCGAGTCTGGATAGAAGGGAGACAGGGTTGTGTATACGTTGAAGACTGTGTTTGAGATGAGGTCTGTCATGGTGGCATCCTTTTCCAGTTTATTTAAACCAATAATTTATTCAAATCAAAATCAAAATCAAAATCAAAATCAAACAATGAAAGTTGTAATTCCAGTGGATTATCTGGTGAGATGTTCAGGTGTTTGCTTGACAGATATATGCACTGTGCAGCCTTTATATAAGTTAAAACCCTGAGCTGAGCTTATCAACTCATCAATATTGAATAATTACTCAGACTACAAACAGACAAGATAGACCGACTAAATACTAAATACAATAAAACTCAGCAATGACATCCCCTGAACATTTGCTCGGTCTAACCTTTAAGCTTGTACCTACAGCTCCTTCTTGCCCACATTGAACAGATCTTCTCGAAGCTCATTGGTCCATTCCAAGCTTCGAAGCAACCCCTGTTTGGGCCAAAAGATACTGCCTCCCAATGGGGAAAGAGTAAACCCGATCTTATAGATATTGATTTCTTCATTTCTTCATTTCGCGGCTTTGTATATGGTTTTGGTGTTTTGGTTGTTAGTAATGTTGTATATCTATAGAGATGGTAAGGTATACTCGATGACTCGAGGTTCGTCATTGGTGGACTGCTGATGGGCTTCTTTGTCGTGGTGAAATATCTCGTCGTTGGCCTACCGAATTGCTGAACTTGAAGAAGATCGAGTTAATGTTAACATGATCAGTTGTTGAAGAGTTAACGAGCTATTTATATGTATAGACATTAGATTATTATATACTACCCACACTGAAAGATTCAACACTTGGCATGCATTCATACGACTATTATTGATCTTATTAGTTGTTCCATTGGCTTTTCAGTATTTCGTAGTACACCTCAAAACTTGGTTTAGTTGGTGCTCAGAAATACACCACAAACTGTCATATTCAGCGTATTTCTCAGAATGATTAATTAATAGACTAGTCTCAAAGTTTCAAAAGTCTTAAAAGTCTTAAAAGTCTCATAGTCTTAAAACTAATGGGACTAGACCACTAGGGGCCCACGCTTCTCAAAATTTCATAAAACAAACAATAGCGATGAAAGAATTAATCAACATTTGATATGGTTGATTTTAAATACTAAACTTGTACTATAAACATAAAACATAAAACACAATGACGGTGTTTTCACTGGATGAAGACATAGAGTCTATATCATCACAACTCAGCCAATCACACATCTCAACAATACCCATCCCAATACCTTCTCATCCAAGAAGAAGAAGAAGTTCAGTAATCAGTAATAATCAAAAAAGATTAGGAACCTCTTTTGAAATTGATATCTTGAATAAATTAGACTCAACTACTTCTCATTCATCAAATCATAATAATAATAATAATACTCATGCATCATCATCATCATATGCTCTTGTTGATGAAGAAGAAGATGATGAGGAAGATCTTATAACGTCATCATCCAAGTATAAACCAAAGCCAGATGATTTTGAACCAATTAAAGTATTAGGTATGGGATCATATGGTAAAGTCATATTAGTTAAAGAAAAGAGTAGTGGGAAATTATATGCACAAAAGCAATTAAAGAAGGCTTCATTAATAATTCAAGAAAAGACAATTGAAAGAACAAAAAATGAAAGATCAATTTTAGAATCTGTTAATGATCATTTAAATATTGTTAAATTATATTATGCATTTCAAGATCATTCTAAATTATATCTTATATTAGAATATTTACAAGGTGGTGAATTATTTCAACATTTACAACAAGAAAAATTCTTATCAGAAAATAAGGCAAGTCTTTATTTAGCTCAAATTATATTAGGTTTAGAACATTTACATTCATTAGGAATTGTTTATAGAGATTTAAAACCTGAAAATTGTTTATTGGATTCAAATGGATTTTTGGTGTTGACTGATTTTGGTTTAAGTAAAGTTTCCCTTTATGATGATGATGATGATAATGATGTCGATGGTAACAAAGACAATTTTTGTACTTCAATGATTGGTACACCAGAATATATGGCACCAGAAGTATTACAAGATACACCATATGATTACAAAGTTGATTTCTGGTCTTTAGGTTGTGTTATGTTTGATATGTTGACTGGTTCACCACCATTTACAGGAAATAATAATAAAAAGATTATGGATAAAATTTTAAAGAATAAATTAAAATTACCATTTTATTTATCAAATGAAGCAAAAGATTTATTACAAAGATTATTACAAAAGAATCCAAATAAAAGATTATGTGACTTCATAAAAGTTAAACAACATCCTTATTTTAGAAAATTGAATTGGGATGATATTTCAAAGAATAATTTCATTCCTCCAATTCAACCAATTATTACTGATCCAATATTAGCTGAGAATTTTGATAGTGATTTCACAAACTTGCACATAACACCATTTGGATCTCCTATCACTACTACTACTACTAATAATATTAATACCATTCCAAATGAAACAACAACAACTAAGATTAATCAATCAGATAATATATTCAAGGGATTCTCATTTACAAATGACTTGTACTTGGATAAAGTCTATCAAAAATGATGTCCGGATGTTTTTAAAGACTTTTTTTTTTTTTTTTTTTTTTAAAAATTGAATTTTTGTAAAAAACGAATTTTGATGACAGCGACTAAAACAAGAATCAACAACAAATCAGCTCCTCGAACTATCTTAAGTATACACACACAGCATACTAACAGCCCACACCCCTTTACTACTAACACTCTACACGGAGACCACACCAGCGTGCCCTGTCCCCCTTTTGCAAGAAACCCCACTCAAATTTTAAAACGAGATTTTTGTTTTGCCCTTGACCCTTGACCCTTCTTCTGAATTGAAACGACATCGATTGAACTACAGCTTATTAACGAATCAGAAATAACTAGCAAATTATGAACACCTACAACTCTGTAACACCACATGCTCTGGGCGAAAGACCCACCTCCCAGCAGTCACAGCAACAATCACAATCACAATCACAACAACAACAAACCGCTCCAACAACAGTGTTCCCAGACTCCCTGCAAACCTTTGTACAAAGATGCCATCAAAGAGCTGCTGAACTCAAATATGATGATTTGAAATTGAGCCAAATGCAACTGCAATTGAAGCAAATCATTCAACTAGCATCACAACAAGGTAAGTTATTCATCAATGATTGGAAATCTCAAGAATTACCAATCTTTAACAAGATGTTTAGAATGGAACTTTATTGTAACGTTCAAGACTTGAAAAGAAAGAGAATAGAAGAAATCAAGGAAAACACTAAGAATAAAGTGGGTGGTTCCATTGCAAGTATGACACTGAATATCAAACCAAATCGTGATTATTTTAGCAGTGAAGATGATGATGATGATGACGGAAGAAGTAATAGCGATAGAAAAAGATTAAGAGCCCAAAGATTTGAAAGAGAATTAAACACACCTTCATCATCATCATCCCAATCTTATGATACTTCACTTTCTTCATTAAATTTAGTTTCAAACATTGGATATAATGTAAGTAAAAATAAACCAATTAAAGGAAGATGCCAAACCATTGAAAAACCTTTCCTTAGATTAACTTCAGAGCCAGACCCATCAAAAGTTAGACCATTAGGAATATTACAAAAGGCTTTCCATTATGTCTTGGATAAGTTTGAAAAGCAAAGAAAATATACTTATTTATGTGATCAATTAAAATCAATAAGACAAGATTTAACAGTTCAATTAATAGAAGATGAATTCACAATAAAGGTTTATGAAACTCATGCTAAATATGCTATTGAATATAAAGATTTGGGTGAATTTAATCAATGTCAATCAGTCTTAAAACATCTTTATGCTTCACCTCATTTAAATTCAAAAAATTCAATTGAATTCTTAAGTTATAGAATTATTTATTATTTAATGACAAGAAACTTTGATTCAATCACATTAATTAAACTGAAAATGACTCAATCTGATAAAGATCATCCTTTAATAATTCAAGCTAATAAATTAACAAAGGCAATCATTGGTTCAAATTATCATGAATTATTTAGATTATATTCTAAAACAACTGGTACAACAAAGAAATTGTTGGATTGCTTCATTAATAATGAAAGAATAAAAAGTTTAGCAATTATTTGTTATTCTTATAAACAATTAAGTTTAGAATTTTTACTGGGTGAATTTAATTTTAATGATGAAGATGATTGTTTAAGTTTTATTAATGAAAAGGGATTAGAAAAATTCTTTGAATTAAAAAATGAAATAGTTTATTTAAACACAGCTAATGCAAGAGCTACTGTTAATTCATTATTGACTAAAACAAAGAAAGTTGATATTAAGGGTCAAATCTAGTTTATCTTCAGGTTATTTTGAGATACTATGTCTCTTTTTAAAAGAGGGAAAAGAAAGAGAGAACCTTTGATGCAAAAAAGAACTAATCATGAATTTGAGCTTTTGATCTCTTAATATCAGTATATTTCCATGATAATTATTTCCCATTGGTTTGAACAGGTTATATTGTCACTAAATAATAGGTAATTCCAGCTTAACAGTTTGATAATTTACAAAAGAAAGATGCTACAAGTTTGAGATTGTTCACAGAAGCATAAAGATCATGGCATTAACGGAAACATAACAGCTAACATATATAACTTCACAATAAGTAATTTAATTTGATAATTATTCCATCTTACAACTCTGTCCTTTTGTGTTAAATGTAAATTGTAGATCAATAGTTGTTTGCAAATACTTGAGTGCTGCTGATCGTGAGTTATAGGCGCTCACTAGTGTTCTCGCTACAATATCAACACTCAAATATACTGCTGAATAACTGAAAATAACACAAGCATATAACTCAAGTATTTACTTGAGCATCTGATATCTACCTGATTTGTAACAACAACAAACTTCTGTAACAACATCAGTTTTATCAAAAAACCGGAAATTTGACGTGTCCGTACCAATATGCTTACCCTCGGTGTCAAGAACAAGCCACAAAATTGTTCATTCAAATGGTTTCGTGGTCTAGTTGGTCATGGCATCTGCTTAACACGCAGAACGTCCCCAGTTCGATCCTGGGCGAAATCACTTTGATATTTTTTTTTACAATTTTTTTGCAGCCCATAAGATCTGTAGTTACCACCTAATGCTAACTCAATCCTTAATATACATAGATACACTATATAGTCCATATAGACTGGATTTATCATACTGCGGAGCTCAAAATTGTTTTAATGCATAAAAAAAGTGTCCCAGTGTTAAAAGGACATAAATTCGTGATACAGATGGATTACAGTTGCCAATGATTAACTTTATTGCGATATGTATTCCCAGTACTGCACTGGTAAAGGTTATCAAACGGTTTTCATTTTGGCATTGATCATAATAACACCGTTATTGCACATATACACACAAGTTACTACCCACAAACACACACACAGAAGTAAAAAAAAAACTCTGAAAGAATCTCGAGAAAATAGAGTTAAACCGCCAAGAACCCATTTTCATCATAACCAGCATATACTCTGGCATCATCACTCAATTTATGACAATGATTAGAAACATCGTCAACCAATAAGTTTAAGTTTTGAGCAATTAGCTGAACTGGAACACCTTCTGACATTGAAGGCGTATTTTCACGAATAAATTCAAAGACTCTTTCGATATCTGAAGAAGCAGCACCAGATGTGAAATTGTTGGTGGCTGAATTGTTGTCAGAAACAAATAATCCATTAGTATTTCCCTTTGCCATTGAACTTATTGAGTTTGATCCAGATTTTTGTGAGACATAATTTCCCATTACATTCAAATGATGGTATAACACTTCATTATAATCTTTAATTTCACGAATTATTGGATATTGGATACTCTTTTTACCTGAAAATTCCTTGATAGCACCAGAAATATGAATATATTTACCAATTGTTAAGAATGATTCATCAGGACTTTTATCATCTGCCCATTTACGTACTTCAATAGAACCAGTACCATCCTCTAGCTGTATGTTTATATTAGAAGTACCATCTGTCACTTGGCGAATAACACCAACAAATGAAACCATATTTAATTCAAAATCTTCAAACATAAACTCAGCATCTTGCATTGGTTGTGTGCTATCATTAATTTGCTTTATGGTTACTGGGGTTAAAGTTGTCTTGACTTGAGATCTGGATTGAGAGCTGCCTGGAGCATCGCTGTTGTCAAATCCTCCAGCACCGTTGTAGTCACCACCTTGGTAGCCTCCGTATGGTTGATATTCTGACATTGTTGACTTCTTCTGTATTTTTTGTTATAAGTTAAAGTGTTTACTTCTTGATGGCAAATTTGCAGACGCGATCGCTTTTGTTTATGGAAAGTCCAAAATTCAAAAAAAAAAAAAAAAAAAAATCGCGTTGAAAAGTCGTGGCCGTTACCGAAAGCAATTGTTCATAGTGTTACAAGTTATCTCTTCAAAATGGTTAGTCATTGGATATTTCTATTTACTTTCAACATCTTTGCCCTCTGGAAGATGGTGTACTGTATCAAAACTTTCTTGTTTTAGGGAATTAGGAGCATCCTTGGCATGGTGGCCAATCAGAGTCTTCAACTTGTCTGGAATCTCATCGAATACTAGATCATCAGTGTTGGTTGAGATGGATTCACCCTTGGCAGATAGTATATCTTTGATTGTGATACGATCATCTGAGAAAATCTATAAAAGCATGATAAAATGTTAGTAATTATTACTTCAAAGGAATTGAGACTTTTTGGATATCATTTTTTCAAAATGCTGTAACATACCTTCAAGTGGTCAGCAATTAAATGTCTACCTTTGCAACCAGGACATGTAATTAATACTGTTCCCGTTGTGTATGCCTGTTTAGACATTATATGACTTGATCTTTCATCACACTTTTTGCATGTAAAGGCAATCATCATCTCTGGTTTATCCACTTTACCAATGGCAGTTGACTGGAATCTTTTGGTAATTGAGACACTCGGCGTCCAACAATTGGAGTTTAAACGTTGCAAAGATGTAGTCTTTGTGGATCTGACAGTAGATATAGCTGCTCTTCTGAGCTGGTTAGAAATCACACTTCTGAACATATTTGCTAAGCTCTTTGTATTTATTTGTAGGTTGTGATGGCGTAGAAGAATCATGGAACTTCATCCTCAATTTTTTTTTGTCAAAAAAATTGTCTGGAAGTGACACAACCAGACAACCATTAACAAAATAGAAAGAGATTGCTCCAACCACCTGACTTTCATGTAAATATATAAATCTGATTAGCAAGTTGTTTGAAGGATTATCTCTCTGTCTACTCAATTAAATAACAGTAGAAGAGTCACCAGGGCAATTAAAAAAATTGTAAAAAAAAATATCAAAGTGATTTCGCCCAGGATCGAACTGGGGACGTTCTGCGTGTTAAGCAGATGCCATGACCAACTAGACCACGAAACCATTTGAATGAACAAATTTGGGGCCCGTTCTTGACACCGAGGGTAAGCATATTGGTACGGACACGACTTGTTCTAACTTTTGAAGCCTCCATTCAAATTACTATTTCAATGGTTGATGATAATAGAATAAGTTTCGTAGCTATGATAGAGTGCTTTTAACACCATTCAGAGGAAATATCTAAAACTATAAATTGAATTTTAACAATTAATACAATACCTGATTTAATTTCGGCTGGTAAAATTATTTGAATTGGTTACTACTAGTGTGAGTCGAGTTGAACTAGAAATGTCGGAAATATCAATTTTAAAGTCTATTTTTCGTTTTATCAGTATCATATTAGTGTGTAATATTTGAATATTGAGGGTGTTGGAGTGAGAATTATAATAAAAGTTGTGATGTTTGGTTTCTAGTGAGCCTAGAATTTCCAGTCCGAAGCCGCACACTCAAGAAGTTGTTTGATCGGTATTGGAAAACAGAGCAATTGCTTTACTAGATCATGACTTTCAAAACGCTCTTTCAGTTATTCTATGCACTACAGTATTCCTTGAAGTTAACATTTATAGTATCTATAATCTATATACAATGCGAAAAGTTTGAATTAACTTCTAGATGACAAAATCCTTTGATCAAGCACTTGATATGACTTAGAAGGCAATTGTACCACCATCCACACAGATTGATTCACCACTAATATAATCACTTGCAGCACTTGCTAAGAAGATTGTTGGACCTCTAAAGTCATCAGCATTACCCCATCTACCAATTGGGATTCTTGCTAATAATTGAGCACCCTTTTCTGAATTGACGATATCTTCTGTCATATCTGTATGAATATAACCTGGGATGATACAGTTGACATTGATACCTCTACCTACCCATTCATTAGACAACCCTTTAGTCAATTGATAAACAGCACCTTTGGAAGCAGTGTATGGGATCACTAAGACACCACCAATCAATGAGTATAATGAACCAGTGTTGATGATTTTACCCTTCTTATTGTTTGATAACCAATATTTACCAAATTGTCTACATAATTTGTATACAGCCTTCAAATTGACTTGTAAGACAAATTCCCAATGATCATCATTTGTATCTTCAGCAGGGATACGAGGAGCACTGACACCAGCATTGTTGACTAAGATATCAACAGTACCAGTTGGAGATTTCTTCAAAGCTTGTTTCAAGATGGTATCAATTTGAGAGTCGTCTGTCAATTCAGCTTCAACGACTTCGACTTGGACACCATAAGATTTGTATTTATTTATGATTTCAGTGGCATCAGTAGAAGGTCTAGTAACCAAAATAATATCAGCACCAGCTTCAGCCAAACCTTCAGCCATACCAACACCAAGACCCCTTGTGGCCCCAGTAATCACTGCAACTTTACCTTTCAAAGAGAAAAGATTTGACATTTTGTGGATATATAGTATTATAGTATGAGTCTGCTTGATAACAATTGACTTCTATCAGGTAGGAAGTATTATAAGAATAGTAGAAGAATACCAAAACTGGATGAGTAATCAGTCAACAGTTCATAAATTAAAGGTGAAAGAAAAGTCGAAGATCAGAGATTTTCCAGCCACCGCCACATTTATAAATCTTAGCGGCTGGTGTTTTTTGATTTTCGTTTTTGTGTCAAAGTAATTTGAATTTTGAGAATTTGTAGAATTGTGCAAACTTGACCAGGTGGCAAATCTGAGATTTGAAGATGGAGTATGTCCTGGTACTTGGTTGGATTGGTTGATTCTTTAGATTTGTGATTCTTTAGATTTGTGATTTTCTTCTCTGTTTACCACTCGCCATTGACCAGCCATGAGATTTCTACACGTACCTGTTGCCATCACACTTCTTTCATCTGCTGTCAAGGCCTTTGTTCACCCAATTGATATCCATGGCAGATACTTCATTGACACCATAACAAGAGAGCCATTCTTCATCAAGGGGGTTGACTACCAACCGGGTGGGTCAAGTGGTGTTAGCGCCTACAGTGATCCCTTGTCAGATAGAGAGGCTTGTGCTCGAGATATCATCCTTTTCCAAGAGTTGGGCATCAACGTATGCCATTGAATACCTTTGTCTCCACCCCTATTTGTTTCCTAGAATTTACGTGATTACTAACAGTGTTGCTTGTGCTGCTTTCATCTATAGACCGTTAGAGTTTACTCTGTGAACCCAGAATTGAACCACGATTATTGTATGACATTGTTGGCATCTGCTGGTATTTATCTTGTCTTGGATGTTAACTCACCATTAGAACACCAACATTTGAACAGATATGAACCTTGGACAACTTATAACTCTGAATATTTGGAACACGTCTTTGGAATTATTGAACAGTTCTCTGGTTATAACAACACCCTTGGTTTCTTTGCTGGTAATGAGATTATTAACGATAAAAAATCAGCAAACAATGCCCCACCTTTCATCAAGTCATTAGTTGCTGATATGAAATCTTATATTGATAAGCATTCTGGAAGATTTATTCCTGTTGGTTATTCTGCTGCTGATGATTTGAATTACAGAATATCATTATCAAAATATTTAGAATGTTCGGATCATAGCTCAATTAAGGATTCTGTTGATTTTTACGGTGTCAACACATATCAATGGTGCGGTGAACAAACCTTTTATACCAGCGGTTATGATACTCTTGTTAATGATTATGAAGACTATGTTCGTCCTGTTTTCTTTTCAGAATTTGGTTGTAACGAGGTATCACCAAGAATGTTTGAAGAAGTTCGTTCCATATTTTCAGAGGATATGATTGGAGTTTTTAGTGGTGGTTTGGTTTATGAGTTTACCCAAGAACCAAATAACTATGGATTAGTTGATATTGATGAAAATGGAAATGCTCATTTGTTAAAAGATTTTGAACCATTAAAGAATCAATTCACATCAGCTGATTTGCCAACTGGAAGACAAATTTCTCAATTGTACGAAAAGAGCGGCAAAAGACAAAAGTTGACTGCCCAAGCTATCCCTGATTGTGATGATGAGTATCCTAACTTGGATATTAGTAGATTTGTTGAAAGATCATTTGCTGATGATTTGATCAAAAGTGGTGTTGATGTAGAGAGAGGTCAATTTGTCACACTTGAAGAGGACGACTTGTTTACCAAGTTTAAAATTTATGCACCAAATGGGCAACTATATGAAAATGAGAAATTTGTCAAAATTACTAATTTGATTGATGGTGTCACAGAATATGAAGCCATAAGGTTACTACAATTGGCTAATGACGGTAAGTACTATTGATTTATCTTTTAATACCCTAAACAATGTCAACAACATTTTCTTTATGTTTATGATGAAGATTTCAAAAGTCATTATTGATTGAAGTTACTCTTCTTTAAACTTTAAATTAGGATACGAATTTGATCAATTTTTTTTACTTTTGTTCTTTCTTCATCTCTTTGAAGTTAAGTTCCAGTTTAAATTAACAAATTCTTAATGTTTAGATTATTGTGATGACGTTGGCCATTCAAGACACGAAGACGAACCATTTCTTCATGATGCGTAAAGAAAAAAAGAGCTAATGTTGTTGATGACTACTGATTATTTTGATGATTACATATTAACATTTACTGGTTTGAATCCAATCAACAGGTTCTTCATTATCTTCGAACTCGGATAATTTATTTCTAATGAGTTTCTATACTTTTGCATTGGTTGTTTCATATGTATATTTTGTTTGATGATAGACACTTGAATAGAAAGTTGCCAAGTCATTTTCATGATATATCAAATAATCAGTATGAAAGAGCATATATTAGTATAACTAAATGATTAACAAATTTTAACTTCTTACAGGTTATACTTTCTAGATACACATGCGTAGTAATCATTATTGAATTGAATTGATACATATATACTGGAATTAACCTCTTAACTCATTCATGGCATTGGAAATGCTCTAAATCTTTCAAATTTTAGTCGTGAGTATTTAATGCTTTACGCTCTATGGTGATTTTGTAAAAAGTACTGCTCCATCGATATCTTTAACCACAACTGAATTTTTTGAAGAGAAGCAAGGCTTTAATAGTTGGTCCCATTCTTGTGTAGATCTTTGTTGATGTAATTTATAATTTCTTAACATCATAAACTCCAAATTATCAAAATTTGACAAGGTCTTTAAAAATTTGGCTAGATTTTCATCAACCATATCTGGCTCACGTTCACTTAAAATATCAAGATCAACTAGTGCTGTTGAAGTTGTTGATGGTATTGGTAATAAGTTTGTGAATGAACAATTTGTAAATGTGAGAGTCTTAATCTTTTGATAAGAAATGGTTTCAATAATTTGATTGAACTTCAGATAGTTTAAATAAAATCTTGGAACAAATCTTGAATTATAGAATCCAAAGTTTGAATTCAGATTGTCTTTATTTATAGAATCAAATAATTGAGAATCATAAAGACTGAAACATTTTGAATTCAAATCAATTGATAATTTATTTATCTTTGAAAAACAGCGTGATAATAAGATCAGATATTTTGATTTGATTGAGACTAATTTCAATTCTGAAAGATTGTTGAAATAAGAATTCAAGAGTGGCCATGTGATGTTAACAACTGTACATGAAGTCAAAGATAATGATGATATGTATGATGCATATCTAAAGTGTCTACTCTCTATCGTTGCCTCTAGATTTGGTGTTGATGTCTTCTCCTCATCAATCAAATCATCCTTCAACTCAAGTAATGATGGATCCATTGTCAATGAAGCTGAATCAATAATCATATCCGTCAATGATAAGTTTTGAAGTTTACCAAATGGCCAAAGAAGGTATGGTCTTAATAAGATATTTGAACCTTCTTGAGATGATAATGATAATGTTTTAATCTTATTGTGATTTAAAATCAATGATGATTGATGATATCGTTTATTTCGTTTAATCGACGAATGATATGGTTCAAATTGGAACGATGAAGATAGTTTGGATAGTTTGACATGTGTGAGATTTGGTAGTTTGTAGATTATTGATAGTAATAGGTCCGTATGGGGATCATTATGAGCACGTTCAGGCAAACTAATCACACGATTATATTGGGGAGAAGGAGAAGCTGGCTTTGTTGAAGGGTTGATGAATTCGATGGATCTGACAAACTGGCCATTGGCTGGGATTGCTTTGTTGAAAGATTGCCATGACCTCAAATCATTAATTGAAAGAGAAACGTCCTTGTAGAGAAAATACTGCTTAACAATGTGGCTCAAATACTGGGAGACAAGGGCCAAATTGAGCCAATCTTGAACATCGAGGGACCGCAACACTTTGGTGATGATTTCAACGGGGAGGTCTTGCAATGTTAGCAGCATCCTTGAATGTTTTCGTTGTTGTTGATATTGTTGTGGATATTGTTAAATCTTTGTGTCATTTCAAAATTGTGGAGATGGTTAAAAATCTACAAAAATTTTCATCATAAAAACTATTGAAAATAAGATAGAACTTTTCATTAAAAACAACGAGACATAATTAAAAACATAAGGAGAAATAAAGCAAGAGATATAACAATGTGTTTAGTAGACGAAACCCAAGATCTTACCAGAAACGTGTTTTCTTCTGGCTTCTTCGTGGTCCATGATACCAGCAGAGGTGGTCAAGATAACGTAACCAAATTGTCTGGCTGGTAACAAGTTTTCAGTCCATTTTTCAACATCACCAATTCTGACGTTGAATCTTGGTGAAATGACACCAACCTTGTTCAATCTACCATTCAATTGAACAACAATCTTACCTGATCTGTGGTCATCAATGTATTCAAATTCACCAATGTAACCTAAAGGAATAACAATGAGTTAGTATTTTGTGTTATGAAGGGTGAAGTAAAATCATCCATCTAATCTCAACCATCAAAACCTTTTCTCTTTTGCTTTCAACAAGAAAATCCAATCCTCCAAATATCAACAACAAACAAACTAAGCTAATTTCTAAATAACATGATTTCAAAAGAAAATGTAAAGGAAAAATAAAATTCCATAAAGTATTTGGTCTCAAACTTAATTGTAGACTCCGTTTTATGAAAATGTAAGAACATTCCTGGCTAATAAAAGAATTAGTTATTCTTCCCAACAATTAAAAGACAGAAAGAGACTGATTTTATAACCTTCTAATTAAAGAAAGTTCAGACAATCCATCCAGTTATCAGCTGGGTTAAAAACAAAACAGGTTTTATACACAAAGATGGATAAATTCTTCTTGAAGCAGAAAGAAAGGTTGAAATGATGTTATGAGAGTGGTGATGATTATTATTAATAAATTAAGAAAGACTTACCATGCTTTTGAATAACTTGTAAGAATTTGACAATGACCTTTGAAGATGGTCTAATCATAACTTGACGTTTACCGGTTTTTTCAGCATTGTTGATAGCGTTCAAGGCATCGGCTAAGGCAGAAGTTCTAGTCATTTTTGATGTATTTTGTGATTATTGAGCTAAAGGACAAAAGATTGTTAGTATTTCAAACAATCAAAAAGATTTCAAAAAAGGACAGTAGACAAAACAAAGTCTTTTGGTCTCTGAATTTTGAGTTCTTCCCATAGAGCCACATGAGTATCCCAAGTATTTCATTAGGGAGTCATGAGCATTGATATCCAATGTAGATATCAAACGAGAGTATGAAGTGTCAAGTCCATAGGTATTGGAGTAATCTTCTTTTTCTTCATCTGAAGAATCTAGTCTTTACTTGATCGCAATACAGGATTCCTTGATTTCAAATCTCATGGGTGTCTAAGGAATGTAAGTAGGGAGGTAGGGAGAAAGAATGAGGGATGGGTATTCAAGTAGCTCTGGGATAGATAGTATCAATACGTACTTTTGGATAACTTTGGGTTGAGTTCTAAGAGACTGGCAAAGGTACAAGAAAGAAATGAAAATTTTTCACTTTTATGGACATTCGAAAAAACGAAAAAACTGACAATTAGTTAGTGCTCAGAAATACCCGCTTAACTTATATTTTGTATACTACCCACAGTATTTCTCAGCACTAACTAATTCAGGAAATCTCAAAATTGTACAAGGGCTCTTCAAGCTCTCTTTAGAACTGACATATCAACAAGCAGCAGTTCAGCGTCTAATTATCACATTCATGGAACAGGACAAGATCGTGTTCAAAGAGGTGCGGCCATACTGTGTCGAGCTGTCGCAGCTGGCATTGGCTCCCCCTGAACTCTTTGATGCCTCTAAAGTGACAGACGCCCTCAAACAGGTTTATATCCACTTCAGCAAAGCAGTGGCAATGATCTATCCCAACACAAACCTCTCTGCTAACTTGGCTGACTATATCTTTGTGCCGCTGTCATACTTGTTGAAACAGGCAACGTTGGTTGATTTGCAAATAGAGCATCTTTTGAACATCATCAACTTATTGATCAAGCATTGTTGGTCTTTACCAGGTTCTTTACCTTATGTATTGGCAAGACAACTATTCCCATTATTGACATTTCTAACAGGTGGTGATCCCAAGAATTCAAGAGATTTAAACACTAGCTCAAAAGAGAATACGGGGAAATCAATTGAGTTGAAAATTGCAGGTATCAATTGTCTCAATTCATTATTTGATTCATTATCAAATCAATCAGCAAGTTACGATTTCTTTAAGAATGTGGAAAATCTACCTGCTTTAGGTCATTTGGTTACTGTCTACCTTAACTATTCATTATTGCATTCAGATTCTACTCCATTGCAATTGGATTGCTTGAATGGGTTATCAACTTCATATTTCAAACTCATCAATGATGGTGAAATCTTATCTTATATCTTACCTGGGAATGTATCTTCATTGACAAAGATCATCACAAATTATCAAACAAAACAACATTATACAATCATTGTCAATGCATTAGACTTATTGACAAAATTATTGATTTTGGTTTATAATGATAAAGAATTAAAGATGAAATATATTCATTTAGAAAATTTAGACCAATTGAATGAATTAAGTAAAGACCAATTTAATTCAACTGATGATGACGAACCATTTAAAGAATTTGAGAATTTTGTTATTGATGATACAACTGCTACTTTCAAAAAAGTACACAGAACACAATCTTGGTTAAAGGCAACTTCAAACCAAGTTAAATTAGCCTTAATGAATATCAAGTTGAAAGTTTCCACTAATAGTTATACAAGATTTGAAGTTATTGAAGCTCTTATATCGTTGGCTAAAGATATACAGAATAACTGCTTTTATTCATTGAATAATTCTATTCCAATATTGGTTGAAATAATGGCTTTACTTTCAGCATCATCAGATCAAGATACATCACCAAAGAAAAATTTACTTCTAATAACCAATCAATTGGAATCATCTGAAAATAAACAATTGATGAATAAAATCATTGATACGCAATTAGATTCATATATCGATTCATTCAATTCAACACTTCAATCAGCTAATGAAGATAAGATTATATCAAACATTAACGTGATAAAATATATCATTGCAAATCAATCATCATCAACCAATAGCAACTGCAATACATTTGTCATCAATAAGTTCATCGATTCATCAATCGAAGAGTTATCTTCATTGTTGATGAAATCAAATTCAAAGAAAAAAATGATTGTGAATGGAACTTCAAATATAAACAATGTTAATAACCCTGATGATAATATCAATGATTTGATAATGATATCAAACGAGATTGGGAAACTTGATAAATCTAAGTTGAATGAAGCCATTGATAAGAAAGATTTGAGCATTTTTACAGCTCTATTCACGAATGAGGTTGAAGATAAATTGGTTGATTTGATCAAATTCATTGGTTCATCATTATCGAATGATGCTGCCATAGAACTCATTGAAAGATTATTATCAAAGGATAGAAACACATCATCATCAATGGAAAACTCAATTACTTTATGGATTATCAATAATTTGATTCAAGGTATAAATAAAGATAACATTGAAAATAAGTTAACTGAAGGATTCTTACAGTTTGATGACGATGACAAGGAAAGTGATAAACTAATGACGAGTGATTCAAGAGGAAATGACTATTTGTTTGAAATTCTAGAATTTGCTAAAGAGATCATGGATCAATCATCAGATATAAATTTTGAACAATCTGATAAGAGCTCAGTAAATGTAAACCCACTTAATGTCATTCAGTCAAATTCAATAGCTTTGGATACCATTGGAATTATTTGTTCTATCTTACCGAATGAAGAATTCAAATTAGAGATGATTGATTATCTATACCCTGTTATAGATTCTTTAGCTTCTTCATTTAACACCATTAGGTTCCATGCAATGAATACAAGTATGATGATTGCAAATCAACTATATGATGGTTCACTATATGAACTAATATTAGACAATTCTGATTATTTGGTTGATGCTATATCATTTAGATTGAATAATGGAATTACTGATAGAACAACGACCATTTTGACGATTTGCACTAAAATTGCTGGTTATAAAATTATTGAAAGTTTCAAGGATATTACAGAAATCATTTTTAGTTTATTGGATTATTATCATGGTTATTCAGATCTCTGTATTGGATTTTTCATATTATTTGAAGTGATTACTGATGAAATAAATAACAAATATTTGATATCTAACATCGATTATAATATGAAGAAGATTGAACTCAATGATGTTGAATTGACAAGCTCATTTTCTCCATGGGGGATGACTAATATTGATCAATTGATATATCTTTTGGATAGAAATAACAGAGAGGTCAATAAGGTTGATGACTTATCGTTAGATGACGACCAAGAGAGCAGAAGACATGGTCTACATATTCATGAGATTAATCAAGATGGGGAGGCAAAGATTGAAGAGTTAGACAGTGATGATGAGGATGAAGATATTAAAAATGAAGAAGAAAAGCAAGATGATATTGATGCTAATAAGAAAGCAAAAGAAGATGAAGACGTTTGGACATCACCAATCCCTGAAGATGCATATAAATTGCTTCTACAGATCATGTCATATGGGGAGAGATTACTGACTCATCCTTCTAATAAATTGAAGATACAGATTTTGAAGGTTTATTCCAAAATTTTACCAATGTTAACTACATCAGATAAAAATGTTTATCCAATAGTAGCATCTATTTGGAATAATCTGGCGTTATTGTTATCAAACATCAATGATTCTAAAATAATCATCCCTTTGTCAAAAGTTATTTCTCAAGTTATTGAGATATCTAAAGGATTTATAAGTCAAAGGTTCTTGGCAATGTGGGACAATTTAAAATTGAATGACATATTCAAGACCAAATCGAAGAGAAGTACTAAGACTTCAATGAATACAGATGCGTTAACTATGAAGATGAATGAGTCAGCATTGAATATACTGGCATATGAATCAATAATGGAGATGCTAATTACTGGGTTGAATGTGTTAGGAAGAACAATTCCAGACAAAATTGTGGAAGAGATTGTCAAAGTTTGTATTAGAATCAAACCTGATATCTCCATAAACAAGTTTAAGGTTAACTCAGATTTGGTTTGGCTCTTACAGTTAGATGAACGCACTGCTTTAGAATACACCAAACCTGACAACGTTATTGACCAAAAGGGTACGGTGTACGATTTTGTTGATTGCGCATGTTAGATCAATCAAGTCGTACTAGGGACAGTGACATAGATGGTGTGTGAGTGATTTTGTAAATACTTCTTGAATAATGAATAATGAATAATGAATAATGAATTAATGAGTTTATTTGATTGCATTAACGTAGATAAAAACATTATTAAGCGAGACAACTTTTTAGCAAAATTTCCAAAAAGGGCAAAATTGGTGTTCGGGTGTAAAACTGATTATATTGTTTTTCCAGAAAAAAAGATTATTCAAGTGATCCCTTGGCCCAGTTGGTTAAGGCGTGGTGCTAATAACGCCAAGATCAGCAGTTCGATCCTGCTAGGGATCATTCTTTTTTTTTGATTTTTATTTAAATTTTTGTAGTCAAAGTCATTGTAGTTCTAATTCAAAACTGAAGAAATGGTTGAGTTATATCATACCAGAGAGGAATGCTGCTCACAATACGGATCAGCTGCCATGAATCTTGAATTCTACTAGTGGTGATTCGCTGTCGTAACAAATTATGTGTTCGCCGAAAAATTAGATTGTAAACAATGATGTCAATCAGATACAGTGCTACAATTCCACGTAGCCGTTGCTACTGAAAAACTGATTTATGCCATGATATGAGTTCAATTTTGGTACTTTTAAACGATTTAAAGCAGATGTACAAGTATATTATTTCAGAATATGGGTGATGCGATTTTTGAATGTGTAATCGTTGGCAGAGCCTAATCCAATGATATTGAAATCTAAACCAGTAGACTTAATAAAAGATTCCAGACAATGTTCACCAAACAATTGAATGGGAAAATGAGATGTTGTGGCAAAAATTTGAATGATAATAATGAACAAATTGGCCAAATCAAATAAGAATATTTCATAGCAGTAATGTAACTTGATTTGGTTGTCTGCCAGTTGAAGTTTCTTTCCCAAACAACGTTGAACAACATGAATACCAATTGAAATATTGGAGCACCAACCAATTGATCCACAAAGACTCTGAACAAGATATCATCCTCATCAGGATAAGAGGTAATCAAATAATCAATCCAAAGTGTGGTCATCAGGCCATTAACGGCACCCCATATTGAAAACTTGATGAGCTTTTTGAAGTTTATGGTATTGAAATGCCATAGTTGAATCAATGCCTGTGCAAATGTAGCAGCTAAAACACCTAATACAATTGATTTGTGGAATGTATAATCATCAATTGGGTTTGTTGGATCCAGGTTTGATATCAGGACAACAATGGCTAAGAATAGAAATATGCAGATGAAAAGGATCAATTTCTTTTGCCTTATTGTTTGGGAAGTGTTCTTGTTGTAAAGATAGTTATCTAAGTCAGCACCCGTATTGGATGAAGATAGTTTGAATAGCTTATTCATCAAATCTCGTTGTTGTTGTTTGTATTGTCTATGTATTGTCTATGTATGAAGGGCTGATTTTGATTATGAAGTTCATTTTTTGATTTTTGATTTTCTCAAATCTCCAAAACTCCAAAATCCAAAATCCTTGCAATGATTTGAAATCTCAAAGGCGAAATCTGAGCCAAAAGCACTCAACACTAAGCCGTTCAGCCATCACATAAGTGGTATCAATATTGCATTGAGAACGACTATGGAGATCTTGAGGGAACCAGAGTAAATATCTGAACATTTCTGCGAAGATCTAGCGAATTTGGGTGATGTGTACCATCTTCAGAACCGGTGGAAATGATTCTTTGGGGTAACTTGAGCCAAACAAGGTCTCCATGATCAGATACAGTCCTCAAAATCAGGTTGACTGTGTAAGACTGCTGATCATAAATTAAGGGAAGGAAGGGTCTACTAAATAACTTTCAAATCCCTATGAAACTGATCAAATTGGCTTCTGTTATTCACGAAAAGCGGATAGTCTATGAGCATTAGTGATGCCTCCTTGAACCGAAAATGCAGATCTAGCAAGCTTACATCTGTTTCATCGGTGAAATATACACCTATATGTTTGAACAATCAATAATTACACATCATATGTCATTATTGGACTTTTTGTAGGAGCCTCTGCTCTCATCCACATGGAAAATCTTTTGGTCGATGATAATATTGTAAATACAAAAAAATTTCGAAGGCAAAATTATCAATCTTCTGTTACTTTATCCAACATCAGCAAACCATGTCAATTGAGATCCAATCAAGTGTTGAAAGTAACACTACATATATTGATGGTACTACACTTGTATTCCAGACACCACCTCCTCACACTCCAAAGGCTCAGCGTTTTAGCACTGTTTTTCATCTTCAAAACGAGAAGTTACCGCCAGAGGAAGATTCAAGGGAGACCACTCAGGAACAAGAACAAGATGATATAGAAATCAACACAGATCACATCAACAGAAAACTTGCCATTATACACTCAAGTGGTATACCGCTGGATATAAAAATGAATGAGAAGTTTCAATTGCTTTTACTCCTGCTCTCACCAGATTACAAGCAGTTCAAATACAAAATCAAATTACCATCCCAGTGGCAAACCATAATGGCCAATCATTACTCAACCCAACTAAAGTCAAAAATCTTCAATAAAGACTCTCTATTCTTCAAGTATGCTGACGACTTGAGAAATTTCAATTATAATGGTGGATTGATTGACAAACTGTGTCTAGCCCAGGGGAATGAGTTTCATATCTGCCTACTATCAAGTTTCGTCAATAACAAAGTTGATAAAAAAGATCACTCACTAGTGCAAATATTTGTTAAAATAATAAGTTTATTTGACAGTTTGACATCCGAAGAAGAAGAAGAAGAAACACTTTGTGGTAGTATTGGTGATGATATTGGTGACGACGTGGAGTTGCAAAGAGGTAGTTGGGGAATTCCTCAATATATAAATGCTCTCTATGACCAGCTTAAGAACTATACTGACTTCTTGATTTTGAACATATGTAGAGGCAATAGGGATAGTGATAACTATAAGCTATATTCTAAGCTGATCTTAACCAACTTTTTATTCTTAATGAATTACTCAGATAGTTGCAACAACCTAACTTCCATGAAATATGATATCATTGATGAGTTGATATCACTTAAAATCAAAGAATTATCCAATTTTTCAAATTATAATAGGTTGTTCTATTTCATAATGGTTGTTGAGAATCAATTAATCTGCCTTGTCAAATCTGGTGCTGTAAGTACTGATAATTTGAATACTGAGAATGACTTTAATCAGTACCCTTTGAGACCATTGATGAAAATTGACTTGACCAGTTGCAGACCAGTCAAAGTCAATAAGATATCACAACTTCTTCTCTTTGTCGAGATGGCTGTTAATGAAATGGCTCAGCATAATTCTACCCTATGTCAAGGCTAAATGAACTACAGCCAATCACAAAAGTGCAATTCCTGCTGACCAAAAACCCGAATGGATTCTGTCATTTTTGGGTGCAGATCGTTATTAGACAAAATCAAAAAAGATTGATGCCACAAACAACAAATTAACAATTTTTAAAGCGTTCTCATTGCTCCAAAATCTTTATTCTAACAAATAATTCAACAATAATACCTCTTGATAGCTAAGACACATTCCCTTAACACAATGCTAGTGACATTAAAGAACTCCATATCAGACATCGTCGCTTCAAAACTAAATCCTTCATCTCCAACCCAACCTCTTTTGAGTAATGGTCAGAACAATAACAATAGCATTAACACCAACAATACTGATGACAATGGTATAATCGATTATAACTCTACATCAAATAACGTGTCAAACAACAATGATCCACTTTCTGATGAAGAATCTTTATACAATAACAAATATTCTGAACCTGAGGCTAGTAATAGTTTAATCTTAAGAACACTTGGTAGAATAGATCCAAGAGTAATGAGTGATATGGTTATTGGTTTAAGTGATGGGTTAACCGTTCCATTTGCATTAACATCAGGTTTAAGTTCCTTAGGTGATACAAAACTTGTCATAACTGGTGGGTTCGCTGAATTAATTTCCGGTGCCATTTCTATGGGTCTTGGTGGTTATTTGGCTGCCAAATCTGAATCTGATTATTATAAGTCAGAAGTTAAGATTGAAAAATCTAAATTTTATTCAAATATTAATGAAGTAAATCATGAAATAGAAGATCTGTTATTAGATATAAACCCAGAATTTTCAGAAGATACAATAATATCATTCATAAGAGATATGAAGAAAAATCCAAAGTTAATGGTTGAGTTTTTGATTAGATATGGTAAAGGTTTGGAAGAACCAGCTGAGAATAGACAATTAACAAGTGCATTAACAATTGGCTCAAGTTACTTTATGGGTGGATTTGTACCATTGATACCATACTTCTTTAGTGATAACGTTATAGATGGGTTGATGGTTTCAGTGATACTAATGGCATTCACATTATTTTGGTTTGGTTATATAAAGGCAGCCATATCATTAGGTGAGAGTTGTTCCACAATGAAAAAGGTCACTGAAGCCGTCCAAATGATGTTAGTTGGTGGTATGGCGGCAGGAAGTGCTTGGTGTTTGGTGAAATTGATTGGTTAAGCCGTTGTCATTTTTTGTTGTTGTTTTTGCTTAGAGACATGGAATATTTTTTTTTCCATATTCATACCCAAGTATCTAAGGTCTTCTCTAGATAATTTTACCATTCGCATTTATTCGTTTCAACTTGTCATTTTCTTTACTGATTACTCTTTTTTCAGAGTTGA
This sequence comes from Ruyongia ponderosae, assembly GCA_030582235.1. Classification (NCBI taxonomy): domain Eukaryota; kingdom Fungi; phylum Ascomycota; class Saccharomycetes; order Phaffomycetales; family Wickerhamomycetaceae; genus Ruyongia; species Ruyongia ponderosae. The sequence continues at coordinate 37,888 of JAKTWV010000014.1, read as the reverse complement.
TGAGATTTGGCTGATCGTTGTTCATTTGCTTTTTTGATTTGGATTCATCTTTATTGTCATTGGCTCAGTCGCTTATAGTTCTACAACTAGGAGTTTATTTAATTGCATGCATTTTTTAGTATAATTATAATAATTATTATTAATCAGTTTTCTCTTGTAATGATAACACTATTGATATTGGTTGATGAGGTGTGATTTCTCTATATATAAATGCTCACATTTAATTTACTTTCTTCTCTTTCAACATAACTTATGGTACACTATAAACTTTATTTAGCAATAGCCTTTAAAGTTTCAGGATCAAAAATATTACTACCATTCTTCAAGACGTTGGCTAATATTGTTAAACTTCTTTCTGGATTGAAATCTTGAGCATTTCTAACTTCACTGATATCATCACCATAATTTTCAAACATAAGATTCAAGAATTTATTTTCCAAATCCTTTGAACTGTTATTTAATGTATTCTCCACTTGTGATAAATTCAATTTATTGATATTATTGTTTGCTGTTGTGTTTAATGAAGTCTTTGTCAAATTTATATGGTTTAATTTCTTTGTTGTTATAGTTTTAAAGTCTTCAATGGAGTTGGTATTGTTACTATTGTTGCCATTTGAAAGTTCATTGTCAAATTGAATCTCACTATCTGATAGCATAATAACATCATTATCATTATCATTTTCTTGAAGTTTACTACTGCTTGTAGATTTTGTCTTATTTGAATCATTATTGTTATCTTCATCATCTGAGTTTGAAGAATCAGAGGATGATGAAGAAGATTCTGAATCAGAGGAGAAATCTTCAGTTCTCTTCTTCTTTCTTCTACGCTTATTAGGTAGTTGTTTTGTTGCTTTATCGTTCTTTGGCTGTATGCTCATGACTTGGTAGTATTATATGAATAATGATAATTTTGATATGAATAATTACTTTTCTTCACTGATATTGGGTTCTTTCCTATGCTTAAAATTTTTTAGAAAACCAGAATTGCGTGTGCGAACCGAAATGCGATGTGTTTCAATGGGAAAGTTTTTGCTGTCAAATAAAAGAATGAAGATGGTCAATTGCTTTGAATATTTCTTGAAGATATTTTGAACAATATATATCATAGAATAATGTTTAAGCGTCTTTTTTGCACTTGAATTGACTTGATTAAATCATGTCGTGTCCGTAACAATAAAGCTAATTGCGGTGTACCAAACGGGCCACAAATTTGTTCATTCAAATGGTTTCGTGGTCTAGTTGGTCATGGCATCTGCTTAACACGCAGAACGTCCCCAGTTCGATCCTGGGCGAAATCACTTTGATATTTTTTTTTTTGTAATTTTTTTGTTTGCCCCAAGTTATAAAATAATTCAAGTACTAGTAGAATGTTTAGTGTATCCATAATAGTCAGTTTCCACTTGTCGACTCTCAGGTATGAAGTTGTAACCAATTATTTAGCTCAATTGAAATTTTGCTGTGTCGTATTGTCGTACAGATTTGCAGTTTTTGAATTTGATTTCATTTTGAAAAAATGATGTTTTGACATTTGAATCAGATACTATAAACACTAAACACATTCAGATAATCTCAACATGAGTGATCAAGAGGGCCTAATAACATCGCTTTATCCACCTCCACCACCGTATTATAAGTCATTCACAAATGAAAATTTGGAAAAGCTAAAGACTCTTGAGTCGAATAAGGAAGTGATACCTGTTGACGACCCTGATCACTTAAACTTTCTAATACCGCCAACGAGGCCTGAAGGAGATAATTATAGATCGTTTGGGAACATATGGACTGTATGTATTGATTTGTTGTTGTTTACTTATATGGTGATACAGAGAAACAAGTACTAATGATAACAATATCTAGTTCAATGATAAACTACCCAAACTAGAGGATATGGGGATTCCTCAACTTTATAAGGAGCCAGAAGCATTGAATGACGAAAAGGAAGACTCCAGTTTTAGAATTATGGAGCTGAAGAAGCTGTTGAAGTCGCTATTATTGAACTTCTTGGAGCTTATTGGGATAATGAGCGTTTCACCAGAACAGTTCAACGTCAAGTTGGACCATATCAAATTTATATTGATCAATATCCATCATTTGTTGAACGAATATAGACCACATCAATCGAGAGAATCACTCATATTGCTTCTGGAGAAGCAGGTGGAAACAAAGAAGGATGAAATAGTTGAGATTGGCAGAGTATGTCTTGAAGTCGAGGACAAGATTAAGAAACTGGTTGAGAGATATGTTGACAACAAGGCGAGTTCTCCAGCTACAGAGGCCAATGGAAACGGAGAAAAAGGAGATGAGAATACTGGAGACGTAGAAATGGAAGACCAATGACCAGCAACTATATACAGCCATATACCTACCCATTAAGTCTCTCTAAATCACATTGTTGTAGTTCTCGCATCATCGTTGGCAGAATTTCGACTGGTTAAAATTTCGAGGTGGTTTTTTGTGGAAAATCAGAAAAGTTCAATTTGTAAGAAACAACTTCTTAACTTAGCGTAACCTCCAACTGATCCACAGCAAATCTCTCAAGATGTCAGACCCTATGGACATAGACCCACCAGGTATGTTGGATATTATACTAAGACTGCTATAATTGCCACTCTTTAGTTTTGCAGTTGCACAATTATCGATCCAGATTACTAACAGTTAATCACTAATTTGATTATAATAGTGGTCAAAGAAGAAGAAGACCAACTTCAAATACCACCTACCACAATAGACCAATCATCCAATATATCAGTATCCAGAGCCAAGGATAGAAAGAAGTTTGAAGTAAGAAAATGGACAGCTGTTGCCTTTTGGTCGTGGGATATCGTGGTGGAGACGTGTGCCATTTGCAGAAATCATTTGATGGAACCTTGTATTGAATGTCAACCAAACTCTATGAGTGCCACAAGTAATGAATGTATTGCAGCATGGGGTTCTTGTAACCATGCCTTCCATATGCATTGTATTTCAAGATGGTTGAAGACCCGTAATGTTTGTCCATTAGATAACAGAGAGTGGCAATTTCAGAAATATGGTAAATGATTATACTATTGTTTAATTATCATCTCAAGTTCATTTACCATTATTGCTCGAATCAAAAAGAAGCATCAATTACTCATGGATTTATATCAATGCTAAGAAAACGGTTATTCTTGTTGAAGTTTTCATACTGTCTTTTCAATCGCTATCCCATACACACACTCCTACACATTTTGGCTTTCACAAACTCATATCATACCTATATGGCAGGAATATTTTGAAAAAAGCAACAGATTTGATGTTACTGTCTATTGATTAATGTTTTTCAGTCGTGGTAGTGTTTGTTTCTTCCCTTATTCAAGACCCGCCCATGACGAGCACTGTCTTTTCCTGCTCTACTATTTCATTTCTCTTCAAGTGGTTGGAGAATTCATTTCTATTTCCTGCATGAATCAAACCTCATTGCTTTTACTTATACAATTATTGTTCATGATAAACTCCTGACTTACGTATTGTTTCGAATCGTTTGTTTACGAGTTTCTTTCTCTGTTTCTTAAATATGTATTTACATGAAATTTTCATTATACCAAAACAACCAGTTATGATGGAATCCTGACCTAAGTACTACCGTAATATCTATCATTTCTAGGGAATGTACCGATCAATTTGAAATTCAATGTTATCTTTTCAAACTCTTTCATAGCTTCTTTAACATTTGGATCATTGTTGAAATCACCAACAAACTCAATAAAGAAGAGATATTGCCATGATTTTATTAATGAAGGTCTTGAAGTGATACTTGTCATATTTAATCCATATTTTGAAATAATATCTAATCCTTTAACCAAAGCACCTGATTCATTATCATTTTCCATAGTGAATGCAATCAATGAAACATTTGAAGACTTATAAATATCATTTTTACCCAAAATCAAAAATCTTGTAGTATTATCTTTGATATTTTCAATATTAGCCTGCAAAATTGGTATGTTATGAGCCTTGGAGGCATTAGCACTAGCAATAGCAGCAGTTGTATTTCCCTCTTGTGAAGCCAATTCAGCAGCTTTTGAAGTGGAAGATGCATCAATCTTATCAATGTTTAAATCTTTATATTGATTCAAAAATTTCGTTACTTGACCCCAAGCTTGAGGATGTGTATATATCTTTTTGATATCTTTTATGGATTTGGCATGTGATAGCAGACAATGATGAATATATACGAATTGTTCACCAACAACTTTAATATTTGAATCTTTTGATAGTCTATCATTTTGTGATAATTCAGGTATTAACCATTCTCTTAATAAATCATAAGTAAAGGTAACTTGACCATTTGTTGAGTTTTCAAAGGGTACCACAGAATAATCAAATGAACTATCATCAACTCCCAAGAAACAATCATCTATACTGCTTAAAGGAACTAAAGCAACTTTTTGATCATCATCTCCAAATTCTTGTAGAGCTGCCTTTTCATTTTAGAATTTGATTTGTTAGTTCAAAAACCAAGCCAAAAAAAGGAAAGAATAACACTCAAGATACATACTTGATGAGTATATGTTCCGGCTGGACCCAAATACGCTACTCTCAACTTGCTGGCCATTGCTTTATACTTTTCAAGAATGTCGAGTAGTAAATGGTTTTATCAAGAAATAGTCATATCCAATTTTTTTTTTTCAAACCGTTCTTGATTTCAAAATTTACTATGGCGTTCTACTTTTACTCTTTCACTCTTTCACTCTTTTACTACAAACAAAGCAATCTTATTTTCATGATATGTTTCATTTTCAAGTCTAATTAATGATATAGTTCTTATATACAAAGTCATCAAGTAGTCTAGATCTAGTTTTCCAAAGATTGAGCTTCTTTGATCAAGTTGTCAACTGAAAAGTCTGGAGAACCAGAAGTGAAATCTTTCAATAATTGTAATCTTCTTTGTGAAATTGGAGTATCCACCATGGCACCATAAAATCTTTGTAAATTCAACAATAAGAGTTGAGCTTCTGGTAATTTGACACTTGAATCATCTTCTAATGTACCATTCATCAATACGATGTTTTTATCAGCTTTTAATTCTGTATGGAACATGATTGAAGTATGAGGTCTAGCAAATTCTTTATGGGTCTTGAATTCTAATAATGTAGTAAACAAACAATGTATAGTATTTGGACCGACAAATGCCCATTGAACATAATGTAATTCAATACCATCTTCTTCTCTTGGCACTGGTAAGACAAAGATTGGATTTTCTCTTGCATTCTTGTATAATTTATCAAATACTTTAGAGTCAATTGTTGAAAGTAAAACATTCTCTTTACCTTCGAATCTTGCCTTCCATATGAAATCAATAGCTTCTGGTGATAATGCTTTAATCTTTTCGGTATCAATGAATGAAGATAAAGTTTTGAATGGTTTTTCTTTGACACTTGGATCTCTTGGATCTCTTAGTTTAGCATTGAGTTGTGATTTAAGTTTAGCCTTTTCACTCATTTTAACTTCGTATTCTTCTAATTCTTTCAACGGATCAATTTTAGCAAATTCTTTGTTATGCGTATCAATTGTTTCCTTCAATTTCTCTTTCAATTCTGAAATATCTTTAGCACCAATTTCTCTAGCTCTTTCCTCTAGTTTAGCACGATACTTTTCAAGAAATGGGTCTGAAGATCCTTTGTCTGCTGAGTTGAGTGAGACAGAAGATGCTGTAAAAGTTCTGTAAACTTGTCTTGATGCTAATGTTGATGATGATGGTCTTAGTTTCAGTAAACAGGATCTCAACATGTCTAGCCAATTCTTTGGTCAAAGCATTATACCTAGCACAACCTTGATTGATTTCACCCATCATATCCAAAATTTTCCAGAATCTGCCATTTACGTGTCACTAAAATAAAAATATGGCAGTTACCCTCCCTCTTTGGATTTCTAAATCTGAGTTGCCCAGTTTCACGCATCTTTCGAGTGCCAATTCCGGGTTAATTTGTATACTGGTTGCAATATAGACTAAGGACACCAACATTATAGTACTATCAATCCACTACAAACACCCTCCCCTTGAACATCCTCTCCACCACCAACTCTTTCAATTCTTTCAAGGTTCAGATGAGATTCCGGCTTAAAAAAAAAAAAGGTAAACAAAAAAAAAGTGAAATCAACAACAGATCAAAAATCAAAAATCAAAAAAGAATAAAATACACTCAACTTCGCCATCAAAGTCCTCTCCAGCTGGAAAACTAGACCGTCTGTCATACAAACATACCCATCTGTAATCTTATAAAGTAAAAAAAACTATCTAGTTTTTACTCTCAACACTCACTCTATCCAGATCTGCCTTTTTTAAGGGGAACCAAGTCCATTTTCAGGTGACGTTTAATACAATTTAACCGCGTTTTGTGAGGGTATGCCATCTCAGAATCAAACAGCCTCTCCCAACATACCCAGAACCAACAATAAATCACTGCCTGCCATTGGCCAGCCAAACATGCAATCTGCTGCTACTGCCAACACTACAAAAGCTGTCCCATACAATTCCAACTCGCATCATGATGACACATTTGAAGAGGAAGATTTCGTTCATGAATTCTCAAGAAATGATATTAGAGACTTGATTCATTCAATCACTCAAGAGATCAAGTTGAAAGGTGCAAAGACACCGTTGCTGTTATTGCCATTCAGACCAGAGGCTTCAGAATCAAAATTAACAGACTTCTTATCACACGTATTGATTAGTGGAACTAAGCCTGTTGAAGTTAATGCAATCAATAAAATTGTCAAATCAACAGATGAATTCACTTTAATAACCGCATTGAAATATCTTTGGGCAAGATTACCTATGTCCTCAATTATCGGATGGGATGCTTATGAATCTTTCAAACAAATTGAAGCTAAGAACAATTACCCCAAGAAGGCCTTTCTTGAGTATATGCCTCAATGTCTTTCATCTCCTTCACATGCCTCAATCGTCTATGATTTCTTAGATTTATTGGTTTCATTGGCTGCAAATGCTAAGGATAATCAATTAAGTGGTAGAAAGATAGCGAAAATGGCCGGTGTTTGGGCATTCAATGGAACTACTGAACCAACATCTAAGATAAAAACGTTTAAAGATGGATTGAAACAATGGTTACCTTCTGCTGATGCAATGTTTCATTTATTATTATCATTCTTAAGATCAATGTTACCTGAGGATCAAACAACAAAATTACAATTACCAAGAACTTTACAAGCTTTATTAGCAAGTAATTCTTATCCACCTCCAGATACTACTTATTCATCATCTTCATTGGTAAATGTACCATTGATCACAATAAAATCTTATTCATCTTCATCTTTATCAAAATCACCATTTGAATTATTAGCCTCTTTGCCTAAAGTTTTAGATTTTGGAGATCAAAGTAAATTTGAGGCCAAAGAAGATTATGCACTATTGAAATCATTATGTAAAAAGGATTCAAAAGTAGTGAACAGATTATCTCCAGAATCAAAGAGAATCATCAATTTATTATGTCAAGAATCAGACAACAGTGATTCATCATCATTAGCTTATGGTTGGGCAAATAGAAACCATGATGGTAATAAGAAAGTCAAGGGAAACGTTGATGTCAAAGTTACAAGAGTTATGATTGATGATTACTTTATATGGTCTTGGATGGCTTCATTATCATTTGAACAAACATCACTCAAGAAGAAATTATTTGGAAGATCTGTTATTAGCGAAGTTGTCTTTGATGGATTCAAGAAATGGATGATTGTAGAAGAACAATTGATCAATCAAAAGTCTTTACCAAAGCCTGCTTTCAAACAAAGCTCTGAGAATAATGAAAATGTTCAACAACGTAATGTTTCCCAACCTCATTATAAATCTTTATTGGCTGATGTTGAAATTGATACAACCCCAAAGACAACTAAGAATAAGAAACAAGATAAACCATTGCCAAAGCCAATCCCTAAACAAATCTCTCCTAATGGAAAAAATCAAGGAAAGACAGGATTTATTGGTAATACATTAAGGAAATTTTCAGAATCAAAGATGAGTTCAAATAAGAATGGTATCAACAATGATGGAAATGTCATTCAACCATCAGTACAGAAGCCAAAACAGTTCAACAATAACATACCCACTAACAATGTCAATCCTTTCACCACCAATAACAACAAGAACAATCATACTTACAACAACAATAATAATGTGAATAACAACAACAATAAAATTAACAACAACAAGGGCTACGGTTCAAGTAATGCAAGAGCAAGAGTTATATCAGAATATCATCCTCTTGAAGATGTCGGCTCTTTACCCGAGATTGAAGCTGGTCAATATAGATTGAGTATACCATTAGATGGTTTAGGATTTGATCTTAACGTTGATGATACTGATCAATACCAATATCAACAACAAGAACAACAATATCAGAATGTTGATTATAACGATTATTACGGGAGGGATAATAATGCCAATCAATATCATAGTTTGGCTCCTACAAAGACAGATACTCAATCTTTTGAATCACTTCCTCATCATAACCAACAACAGACTTACGTCGACTCATCTTCACCAACTCGCCATTCACAATACATGTCACCTTCTCAACAACACTCTTACAATGCCTCACCACCTCGTCAATCTCAATACATCTCACCTCAACAGAATGTCTACAGTGCTTCGTCTTCACCAACTCGTCAATCACAACATGCTTCACCTCAACAGCAGAGATATAGTCAACAGTATGACAGCAATCAGCGTTCGGGGGTTCCAACTTCAGAATCTCAGATTTCACAACAATCACCTGCAAAGTCTTATAATGATCCATTTTATGATACATCACCTCAAAATGATGTCCAGAATCAATACCAAGATAATAGAAGAAGCATCCCTCCGCAAGAGTACCCAGCACAAAATAATTACTCAAGCTCACCGCCAAAGATACGTTCCATGGTAGATGTTTTGGATGTGCCTGCTCAAGTTGAAAGGGAACAACAGAGCCAAGAATCTGATTTTACTGAGTCAAATAATCGTGGCATGAATGGACTCAATGATATGGTTGATAGGATGGCAATCCAAGTGGATAATGTTGGGAATAAGTTAGGCCAAGACTCACAATATGATCAAGTTATTGTTGATGAGAGTAACGATCTATACATGCCTTTGAAAGCTGAAAATTTCCCAAAGCAACATCATCCTCAGCAAAGTGGTAGTTCAAGTGTTTATTCTTCCGTTAGCGCCAAGCCAAGAAAGAGACCTCCACCATTGTCAATGCAGAATGTTGAGAAAAACTCAAGCAAGGTCCCAGTTAGCAAAAATTTACCATCAATTCCTCCACTATCAAATGAAAGTCATGGTAACTTGTCATATCAAGGAAATGATATAATGTCTAATGATGGATCTGTCAGAAATGATACGCCTATAAGTGTTGATACATCATACGATCAATATGAACCTCAAGAGCAATTCTTAGGTCATGATAAAATGAAGAATGACCTTAATGCCAACAATAGAAACTCTAATATTTCCAACAATGAATATTACTCAGCGAGTATTATTGATACATATTATGGAGAAAGTGTTGCTCCTACTCCAACATCTCCTAAAAAGATGGTTTTGGGTGGTGGTCCAGGACAAGCTCGCTCTAAACCTTCATCACAGAATCATTCACCTTCAAAAGGTGCTGTTGATATACAGAATAATAATAACAACAGTAATTACAATGAATCAAGAGAATTGAATGCAAATGACTTCAATTATATTCCTGAAGCTTCTTTATCAGATACTATTCCTATTCCAATACCTCCAGCTAGTCCAAAGAGAATCAATAATTCATCTTCTGCCAGACCATTATCACAAATTGAACCAGTTCCTGAACTAAGACCTGTTAACGAGTTTCATGAAATTCAATCTCAAACTTCTTATGAAACTGCAGAATCATATACAAGTAGAGGTAGAAATTCACCAAGAGGAGTTATTTCACCAGACCAATATTCATCTCAAGATAATATTTATCATAATGATCAACAGCAACAATTACCCCAAGGGAATTCTCAACAACAATACCCTGTAAGGGCTGTTCGTTCTAATTCCCCTCAACAGTTGCAACCTTACGCATCACCTCCAGTTCAACAACAACAGCAACAGCATAATTATCCTGATCAACAATCACGTCAACCAGTCCAGTCATATCAAGACCAGCAACCTCATCAACAGCTTCAACAACAACAAAGATATGATCAGTTTAATTCTGGTCGTGGTTCACAAGCTCAAGAACCACTGAGAAGATCACCATCTCCATTGAACCCTCAATACCAAGATCAACAACAGAGAAGAACACCAAATAAGATGAATACAGTTTCACCTTCACGTGATTCTAATTCACCAGGAAATGGTAATCCTCAACAAGGTTATCCAACGCCTACAAGAGGAATTCCTCGATATAATGTATCGCCAACTGCATCTACCAATTCATTACCAATTCAAGGATCAGGAAGACCAATTAATGGAGGATATTTACCACCTGGTAATGGTCAGCATAGAGGATCGAGTCCAACTCCTACATCATTTAAAAATCCAAGACCATCATCATCCAGACCACCAGGTCAACAACAGGGTGGTTATCCACCACCACGACAGGGACAGGGACAGGGACAGGGACAGGGACAGGGACAGGGACAGGGGCAACCACATCGTCAACATCAACATGCTGCTTCATATTCAAGTCCATCAGGAGTAGGAGTAGGAGTAGGAGGAATGCCACCTCAAGGTTATTATCCCTGGTATCCACCACCAAATGGTAAACAAATGGGGTATCCACCAATGCCATCAGGATATCAAGGTATGCCACCAATGGTTCCTCAAGGGTATTATCCAAATATGCCAATGCCACCTCAAGGTTATTATCCATGGTATCCACCACCAATGGCTGGTGCTCCAGGTGCACCAGGTGGTGCTGGTGGTACTGGTGGTGCTCCTGCTACCACTGCTAGTGATACAGCTATGAAGAATATACCAAGTGGGGCGCATATGAGTAAATTACACCATAACAATGGTAAGAACAACAAGAAGAATATCCGAGCAGCACTCACACAGGGAGATTTTGGTATTTGAAACGTTTTTCAATAGTGTTTGTTGTAACTTATGTTTGATAATTGAGCCTTTATTACTAGGGGCAAGGCAAGGCTTCTCAAATGCTTGTATACTTTCTCCACTTTCCATATACAAAGAGACAATTTTTTTTCCCTTTTCAATTCTACAACAAAACTATACATTGATTGATATATTACTATTTACTACTTAGCTTTATGAATGGGATTATATAGATACACGGAGTATGATTTTATGAATGGCACATGATGTAAATTTTGAGTGGACCGGCAAGCAGTGTTCGGGGACGTCCAAGCAGCTGGGTGTGCTAAAACGTTGAACGTGGATCAAGAATTAATCGATTGTAATTTGTAATTTGTGATTTGTCGTGCCCTGAAGAAATGGTTTCTTGGTATTCAGCAATTCTGTTTCGAGGTCGCCGGTTTTGCAATTGGTAATTGCTCAAAGGGTCTTTTTAGAGCAGAACAGAAGGTATCTGAGGTATCACCATTCACCAATGTATATCTAAATCTATTCCTGAATCCTGGCTGTCTACTGTCTTGTTGGGTTCACAGCCAAAACGTCAAACAAGACCGGAACAGGCAAAGGGGCTCAAAAGGGCCAAATGAGCAGCGTTTGCTGCCAAAAGATGCATCGGGGTTACAAGAAGGATCGCAGGCGCACTCTGCTTTGACTGAGAAAGTCTCGAAATGGTGACTACAACATCTCCAATCCAGCTCAATTTGGCAGCACCTGTGGAATGGGTGGTTGCAGTATAAAAGACTCGAGGATTTCCCTGTTTCTCAATTTTTCAACTTGTTTGAAGACCAATTGATTCTTTAGTGCAATTCCCTTCGCTTTTATTCGTTTCAGTACTGAGATAGAAATATTGATCATATTACTATAACGATTTATATAATTAACGATGCTAAACTGTCTTCTAATTGCTGCTCTTTGGCCATTGGTTATGGCTTGGAACCCTTCAAACTCATACACTCCATCCAATGTCGCTTGTCCCTCAACAAACCTCCTAAGAGAGGCCAATGGTCTTTCTGATGATGAAGCTAGTTGGATCAAGACAAGAAACGTATACACAGATGAAGCATTAAAGACATTCTTGAACAATGCCAATTTAACTGATTTCGATGCGGATTCTTATATCAATGGCTTGAATTCAAGTATCAAAATTGGTCTTGCCTTTTCTGGTGGTGGATTCAGAGCAATGCTTAATGGTGCTGGTGCCCTTGCTGCTTTGGATGACAGAATTGAAGGTGCTGTTGAACATGGTCTTGGTGGGATTTTACAAGCGTCAACATTCTTTGCTGGTACTTCTGGTGGTAACTGGCTTACCACTTCAATTGCCTACAATAATTTCACAAGTGTCGATGCCATCTTAAATGAAGGATTATGGGATTTAGCTGATGATGCCTTGATTAGTCCAGGTAATTTAACTGTAACTGAAGCATTCTGGTTAAACATTATTGATGAATTAGAAGCTAAAAAGGCTGCTGGATTTAGAATCTCATTCAATGATGCTTGGGGTAGAGCTTTATCATATAGATTATTTCCTTCCAATTGGGATGCTTATGCTCCATTAACATTCTCAAGTTTAAGAGAATTAGACTTTTTCACTTCTGGTCAAATGCCAATGCCAATCTCTGTTGGTGATGGTAGAACTGGTGATGATGAAACAATTGATTTATTAACAACAGTTTATGAATTTACTCCATTTGAAATGGGGTCTTGGGATCCTTCATTAAATGCTTTTACTGATATCAAATATTTAGGTTCAAATGTAACAAATGGTGAACCAATCAATTCAAGTGTTTGTATTGAAGGTTTTGATAATGTTGGTTTTGTTTTAGGTACTTCTTCAGATCTTTATAATCAAATTGATGTGGCTGGAGAATTAAGTTCTGCTGGTCTTTCTGATACAATTTTAACCTTTGTTGATGAATTTTTATCCATCTTGGATACAGAAGATAGATATTGGTCAATTTATGAACCAAATCCATTTTATGGTTCAACTTATGGTGATTCAAATGAATTGGTTGATGATGATGCTCTTTATATTGTCGATGGTGGTGAAGATGATGAAGTTATTCCATTTGCTCCATTGATCCAAACTGCAAGAGAAGTTGATGTCATCTTTTCATTTGATAACAGTGCTGATACTGATGATCATTATCCTTCAGGTGATTCCTTAGTGGCCACTTATGAAAGACAATTCACTTCCCAAGCTAATGGTGCTTCTTTCCCACCTGTTCCATCCGCTTCTGAATTTGAAGCTCTAGGTTTAAACACTAGACCAACCTTCTTTGGTTGTGATGCTAAGAATTTGACTGATTTGGCCTCAATTCCTCCATTAGTCATTTATGTTCCAAACATGTCATTATACACTTCATCAAACACTTCAACTTCTGATATCTCTTACTCTGATGAAGAAGTTAGAAGTATGATTATCAACGGGTTTGAAGATGCCTCAAGAACTAATTTGACTCAAGATGCTAACTGGCAAAAATGTGTTGGTTGTGCCATCATTAGAAGATCTCAAGAACGTTTAGATATTGAACAATCTGATGAATGTGCTGAATGTTTTGCTGAATATTGTTACTTTACCGATTCAACCAATTCATCATCATCAACATCTTCTTCTGCTGCTTCTTCTACCTCAAACTCAACCTCACCTTCCACATATTACTCTAACTCAACATCCACTGCATCATCTGCTTATACCACTTCTGCCCCATACGGTAACCACACAACTGTCACTTTAACTCCAAGCACTATTACTTCTGCTACATCCAATAGTTCATCAAGTTCATCCACATCATCAAATACTACAACTATCACAGCTACTGAAAGTTCAAATTCAGGTGTCGCTATGATCTCTCAAGTTTCAAACTTGAAGTATCTATTGTTGGCTCTATTTGTCACTGTCGGTTTATACTAAAAAGTTTATGTGTCTTATTCTAAAATCTTTTGCTAATTCATTTTAATACCTTTGCTACATGAACATTAATGCTCAATAGTTCAATTTCTATTTTTTGTAATATTATAACACTATTTATTCTTTCAGTCCTAACAATCAGTGTAGTGATTATATGTAGTATGCTTTCCTCTTGGAGATAACAACCACAAGTAATCAACTTCACCACCATTTAGTAGGTCCAAAAGTTTCACCATCTTGTAATTTAATATATGGTTCTCCTTTGAAGTCAATAGTATTCTTATAAACATTGTTCCCCCACCAATTAAACTCACCACCAGGGTACTGAACACATAAGAAAATAGCAACAACTGCCAATGCCACTCCCGATTCAACAGAAGCTCCCAATACATAGTTATATTTAGAGTGCCATCTTGGCCATTTACTTCTGATATAAGCCAATGTTGTGGACAAAACAAAATAACAACTGTAGTTATATGGTGTAGATGGTGGAATATTCCCAACACCAGTGAAGAAAACTGGCGCGTTAATCTTTCCAATCCAACTCTTAGGTCTCCATCTATATAGTCCATAAGTAATGAATGGAGCAACAGCACCAAAGAGAAAGAAATATAAGATTGGATTATATCTTTGCCCTCCTGAGAATAAATATTTTGGAATAGACCAAATAATTGATGCATTAAATACTGTTCTTGCACCAGCACATATAAACCCATTTTCTTGATTTGTTTCACAGATATCTTTGATGTTATGTGTCATCCAATGTTGTACAGAGACATTCACCAATCCTGCCACCAAAGTAGCCCATATTTGCATAAAAAATAAGATTATTGGGGAAATCTTCAAATATCTTCCTAATTTTAAATCTCTACTCAACTCCAAACCTTGTCTCATTACAATAAACCCATACACTTTGAATAAAAGATTAGCCAATGGTCTGAATGGTAAAATGTAACCACATATCAATTCAGTAATAATATTCAATCCAACATGTTGATTTGTAATACCTTCTAATAAACCTTGAGGAACAAAATTCAAACATGCAATCAATAATGCAACAACCAACCCCCAAGCTGGTAAACCAGTATCCCAATGACAGACACAAACAAATGAAAGGGCCAACATGATAACAAATAACAATAAATACCACCAGTCAGGTGCTTCCTTATACCTATTCATCAATCTGAAATGAATATCTTGACCACCATGTCTACTATTTTTGAACTTTTGCCATATATCCTTACCATGGTATAAATACGTATGAACAAAGATTCCAATAACAGCTGCAAAGTTCAGAGCATAAGATAACAAGTATGAAAATGGGATAAACAATGGTGAATATGCTCTATATTTCTCTTCATTTATGACGAAATCATCACCTAATATCTGTCTGACATTATATTTATTTTGCTTGTTATCAAACGTTGAACTCGAAATCACTGGTAAATATTTGGCATCCCAAACATTTTTGAAATAAAGAATTGGAAGTGAAAATATGAAGAAGATGAAGACAGATGCATATGTGTTTGCCACAACCCAATATGGAGTTGTAAATACAGATCCAGACATTGCTTGAGATATTTGAGTGTAATCAAAAGTGATTGGCAATGCACCAATCCCACCAACAACTCCAAATACAAAATTCGTTATAAAATCATTCCTCGTCTTTGATCCCCAAAGTACAACTGAGAAATATGATAACCCAGTGAATATAAACCCTGGAAACCAATACCAAATGAAGGAACCAATAAAGACAAAGAAAAAGAATCTGTATCTCGATATTTTCCATCCACTTGCAGCTTCACCTCCATCATTATCCTTATCATCACTATGAAGAGTGTTAAACATAGAAACACATATCAATGTTTGAGGCCATATCATTCCTGGTGGATCCACTAAAAATCTTCTAGTCAATCCTGCTAACCCATAACCTAAACATTGAGTTGTCCAAACTAGTAAAATTTGATAACCAAGTCCAAAATCTTTATGGTAAAAGTTTGTCTGCGCTAATATTATGTTCATTGCATATGCTGAGCTTGATGTCAAAGAAACACATATCACTAGGATGCCATGTTCCTTTATCGTATATGGACCTGGATTCAAATTGAAGAATGGCATTCTATTGCATCTCCAATCAGGTAACTTTGCTAATAGTTTCCCCATTGGATATGATATGATTTGAGCAACCAAATAGTTTATCGAAAGACTTGGATATCTAACTGAAAAAAACTGATTAACACCACTAAATATAACCACAAATAAAGTAGTCATAAACCAGGTTCTCCAATGATTTATTTCAACATCAAAGTCATCATCATTATTCTTGACAGCTTCACGAACTTCAGGATAAGGTGAGTTATCCATTAATGAAATATCACCTTCAACGAATGTAAAATCATCATCCTCAATATGAATAATTCCTTCATTTGTGTTCCTAGTTTCATGGTCTTTGACAGATAAGTCACCAGTTGATGATTTATCAGATAAATCCTTTAGTTCAAAAGTATCGCTCAACGATTCATTATTAATGCAAGTATTAGCCTCAGGATCCATCAATATAGACATTTCACCTGCTGAAGTTTGTGTATTGTTGGCTCTACTGGATTGATGTGTGTCATCAAGTGCAAAGTATCCCTTTTTTGGATTTAAACCTCTCCAGAAGTACTTAGTTAGAAGACGATTCATCTTTTCTGTTCAGATTCCTCAACTTCTCGATATTATGCTTATCAGGTGTTCTCAAAGTTTCTCATATTATCTGCAAAGGTGGACTTTTTAAACTATAAACCAAATAAACTCTATTGCCAACTAATCGAGTGTAGATTAGAACCAGCTGAATGTTAAATAGCTTTCCAATTCTTATTGCGGTTGCCACCCTGTAAATTCTTTTGAATATTAGAAAGCAAGTAAAGTAAACGTCCTGTGTATCAACTAAGAGCTAAGATCTCTAACACAGGTCAATTGATGAATTAGATCTTATTTCCAAGCAAAAAAACTGAACAGATTCAGCGATATTTATGGATGAGACGGGTCAATTGATAAATTCAACCTAATAGTATTCGTATTCAGAGTTTATTTAGAGTTGACTCTATTTCAAAATTAAAAAACAGCAAATTCTGTCAGGAGATGTTGCCATGGTTACCATAGAAAATACAGTAGAGAGAAGCGCTTTCTACAGAGAATGAGGAGTGGTATTGGCATATATTAGCCCTTATTTCTGTCATTTATGGCATAATCATTCAGTTAGGCACTGGCGTAGACATTCTTGACACTGCTGGAGTGCTGTTGTTGGACGTTGACTCAAAATCATTTGGCATTGGGCTTTGTTCTCTAGATTCAGTATCCGAACTGGCAGCTTCACTCAAGTTTGTTGATTTGTTATTTGTTATTTCCTCGAGTTTCTTATTGCTGAATCTTATACGAATCTTCAACCCATCAGAAGGCTCAGAAGTTCCTGTAACTGATGTCTCGAATCCCTTCTTAGTGGAGCGGCCATCCTTTGGAATACTAACCTCTGCATCATTTGGCTCAGTCTTAACTGATCCATTGGTCTTCTTTCTCTTGATAATAGAGCCACTGTTGTCTTCATCTTGTTCACCATCCTTTCCATCTCCATTGCTCGAGCTCTTTGTTTGACCCTTCCATGTATCAAAAGATATATTATAGCCTGTAAAACTCAAGATCCGTATAGGTTTCTTGATCCATTTTCTAGCAGGTTCCTTGTTATTAGAAATCGCTGTAGTGTCTTCTTCAGTTGAAATGGCAGTTGTTGAAGAGTTACCACTAGTATTGGAAGTAGCACCTGGCGTGGGCTCTTTTGGTGTTAGAGATGAAGCATTAATGACAGTTTTAGCTAGTGTTGATTTGGGAGTAGATATTGTTGCTGTTGATGATGAAGATGAAGATGAAGATAATGAGGATGTTGTTTTATCACTAGCGGTAGATGAAGGTCTCACCATACTACCCTTCATACCACCACGACCACCTCTGCCCTTTCTTCTGCCATCTTCCAATACAGACGGTGTCGTCGTCGTTGAAAGTAGTGATGTTGTAGATTTGGAAGGCGTCTGCTTCAGTGTTGGCAAGTCAAAATCCTTCAGAACCTCTGAAGGTAGCTTCAGAGTCACTTTCATAGTTCTCTGTACCATCTTCCTTCGATATATTCTGTGATTATGCTGTGATATTTGTGTTTACTTTCTCTCTTTGATGTCTTGGTTCTTTCTGATTTGACTTTTCTCTGAGAAGGTCAATAATGTTCGGATGTACACATTTTAGATTTTAAAAACAACTTAACCATAAAATTACTTATTGTACCTAGATTCTATACAACTCATCTGACAAGAGTCCGATCTCTTTGTAAATCTCATAAAGACTATCAACCAGAAATGATGGACTTAAGCAAACCTTTTTGGCTTCAACTGCTGTGAATGGTAAACTTCTATAAACGCTTCTGGCCTTCTCGGCAAAGAAACGTTTCTTGGTGTCAACAAACTCGACAAGAGGTATCTCCAAGGCGGTTGAGATAAATGTATCTCTATCTGTAAAATCATCCATCATTTCTGATAAGATTTCAACGTTAAGTTCTAAGTTCTTGCGAAACAGTATAATCAAACTCTTGTTCTCTGCTGCTTTATTTCTTTCCTCAGTCACTGGTTCAAACTCTGGAATAAAATCTAAACTAATTGAGCGAACCTCATCAGCTTCACCAATCACTTCCAAGAACTCTGCCTTTGTTGGCTTGGTAGCTGTGTTGACAAATAAACGTTGGAAATTTGATGATCCTTCACCTTCTGAAACACTAGTCAAATCTGTTAATGCAGAAAATCCTGTCAAAATACTACGAGCATTATGAACTCTATTCAAGCTGGATACCTCAGACACTCCTGATAAAATACTATTGGCTCTTCCAACTTTTTCACGAGCTTCAGGCTCACTTTTAGTGTCCATTGTAATTGAATTGACTTGTTCTGTTTGAGCTTCAGGTTCTTTCACAGTTTGAGTTTCTGCCGTAGAACCAGTTTCTCTTTGAGGAGTGACAACCTTCTTTGTCTTCTCCCCCCTTTTGAGAGCAGCTGCGGTAGTAGCAGAGTCTTTACCTTTACCTTTGGTAGAACACTGCATACCATATGCTTTCAAAAAACTATTGACATTTCTTACCTTGGTAACTTTAGCAGCTGGTTTGACATAAAACACAGCACCGGTTGAAGTTTGAGATGTTGGAAGAATCTTTACTTGTGCTGGATCAACAGAGGCTTGTGGGGGAGTTGACTCCTTACTTGTAGAGGGAGTAGTAATCCCGGTGTTTTCATTACTTGGTGAACCTCTAGAAGTATCTTCTTCTGGCTCTAAAGTATAACGGTAAGTATTATGATCATAGACATCAACATCAGTTGGATGACATAAATATGAGATTTTAACTCCACTAGGAAGCTCTTTTCTGGCATTTGAAGTAGGAGCTTGGATGCTACCTTGATAAAGTTGTCTATCAGTGGAGTCTAAGTTAGACTGGTCATCATTGGATGATGGAGGATCTTGATATGGGGTTGGAGATGTCATTATAGCAATTCTGAGATTGATATTTTATACTTTGTAAACGGTGCAAGAGGAAGTAGCAATGAGAGGAGCGGTCTCCTTTTATGATAGAAAGCAGGTAGAAAGCTTTTCTAGCATCATGAGAACCCATCTTGAAATATTCTGCGATAGCTATCATCTTTTCTATTTTTCTGTTGACAATAGTATATTGGAATCGAGAAGTACGCTTGACACAAAATTAAAAAAATAAAAATAATATTGAGAACGCTCGATTTGGTAATTTTGGTGATGGAGGGGGATTATTGATTTTGAACACAATCAACATGGCAAAATTCTCAAGATCTACGATTCATGATCCGCATCATTGTTGTATATCATGATAATGTGACTAATCTGAATGCCATGTATATCTATTTCATAGGTTAATGTATAGTATATTATTTGTGTTAATCTTTCTTGTTTTTTTAATGTTACTTTTCATTTCTAATATTTTGAAGATCTATCAATAATGTCAATCAATTTAAACTGATAACGAAGCAATAACAACAGCAACAGCTAATAAAGCGTATTGTGATATGCTTTGTGTGGCGTATAATCCATTGGCAGCATTCTTTTTGGTTGATCCTGATCCTGATCCTGAGCTTGAAGATGGAACACTAGCACTACCACTGGATGACGATGTAGTATCGGATTCAGTATAATTGTTACTGTAATAAGTTTGATTAGCTTCTTCAGCAGCTGTTGCAAGACTACCATCCCAACAATAGTTTTCAAAACATTCAGAACATTCATCACTTTGAGTGATATTTTGACGTTCTTGAGATCTTCTAATGATTGCACAAGAAACACATTTCAACCAGTTGGCATCTTCAGTCATATTATATCTTGATGCAACTTCATAACCATTTTGAATAACACCTAATTTTTCACTTTCAGAATAAGACATCTTATAAGTTGAAGTATTTGACCAATAAGTATATGGAGTGTTTGCAATATAGACAACTAATGGAGGAATAGTAGCTAAATCAGACATATTACTAGCATCACAACCAAAGAAAGTTGGTCTTGTAGTTAAATTCAAGGCAATGAAAGTTTCTTCATCTGGAACATATGGGAAAGCGGTACCATTAGCTAAAGATTCAAATTGTCTTTCATAAGTGGCAACTAATGAAGTACCATTTGGTAAATTATCATCAGTATCAGCACTATTATCAAATGCAAAGATAACATCAACGTTTCTGATTGGTTGAATCAATGGAGCAAAAGGAATGTTTTGATAATCTTCACCACCATCACATAAGTATAAGGAATCATCATTTGTAATTGTATCAACATCCGCCCATTCTGTTTCATAGAAAGGATTTGGATGATAAATGGCAATATCATCATAATCTGAACTTAAATCTTCCAAGAAATCATCGACTAAATCATATAGATAACCAGAAATACTAGAAGTATTTAATTGTAATAAGAATTGATTGAATAATGAAGAAGAAGTACCAACGACAAATCCATCATTATCATAACCTTCAATACATTCATCTGAAGTTGGTTTACCGTTTGAATATTGAGTACCAATATATTTAA
This sequence comes from Ruyongia ponderosae, assembly GCA_030582235.1. Lineage (NCBI taxonomy): Eukaryota > Fungi > Ascomycota > Saccharomycetes > Phaffomycetales > Wickerhamomycetaceae > Ruyongia > Ruyongia ponderosae. The sequence goes on along the minus strand of JAKTWV010000014.1, from coordinate 16,784 downwards.
TATCAGTAAATGCATAAAGAGTTGGATCCCAAGAACCTAATTCAAAAGGATTAATTTCAAAATTTGTTGAGTTTAAATTAATAATTAAAGAACCTGGAGATCTACCATCAGCAACAGAGATTGGGAATGGCATTTCAGCATTTTTGAAAACATCAACATCTCTTAAAGTGGAAAATGTTAAACCTGCATAACCATCATAATCTTCACCAAATAATTGATAAGATAAAGCTCTACCCCAAATATCAGTAATTGAAGTATTAAAACCAGCATCCTTTTTATAATCGATTTGATCTTTAATGTCAATCCATCTATCAGCTGTTGAAAAGATATTCCAACCACCAGATGAAAACATTGAATGTTTCAAATTCCAAATAGTATCATTAGCTAAAATATCTTGAACACTTGTGAAATTATTCATTGCAATTGTACCAGTTAACCAATTACCACCAGAAATACCAGCTAAATAAGTGGAAGCTTGTAAAAGACCACCCAAAGCATTTGTAGTTGCATCATCGGTTCTGTTATCCAAAGCAGCTAATTGACCACCACCGTTAAGCATGGCTCTATACCCACCACCTGAAAAGGCAAGACCAATGATAAGACTTGCGTTTAAATCTGAAAGATAAGTTGAAGCATCGAAATCAGTTAAATTGGCTCTGTCTAAGAATTCCAATAATGCTGCATCAGTAATAATATTTCTCTTTTCTAACCAACTAGCTTCTAAATCACCAATAGCTGAAGCTTCTCTAACCGCGATTGAAGAATTTGAAAAGAATGAAGATGGACAAGTGACGTTACCTGGAGCATAACTATCAGTTGGAGACCAAGCACCGACTTGAGCGACAATTGCAGCAAGAACAACAGCCAACGAAGAAGGCTTTAAGCAAAACATTTGTAGTATGTTTGTTTGCTTTGTTTGCTTGTTGATGTTTGTTGATTGATTTGTTTTCGTTCCTTTTTTCAAGATCTTAGAATTGTATGAGAAAAAGGGTCCTATTGTAAGGTTTGAGGATCTCTGAGTTGTTGTCGAGGGGGTGATAAGAAGGTGAAGTGTTTTAACTCGAGGAAAGAGACTGTTGAGCTTTGACAAGCGATGGAAATAGAATAAGAAGGAAAGAAAAGAGGGAAGAATAATATAAATTTGAAAATTCCATATCTGTTAATATTTTTTATATTTTTGGTATTTCGTATTTCGAACGAGCGAACGAGTTTTCAGGTGACATCGTGCCGGAGCAGCGACATTGAAATGGTGGATATCTCAACCAAATATTAATGCTATGGCTCCGGTTTTTCGCGGAATAGAGTGAAAATGGTGTATATTATATGGGTATATGGTTTGTTTGAAGGTTGTAGCTCATACGATGATGATTTTGGACGGTGTGTGTATATTTCGCGGTTCGAACCAGAAAAGGGCTTACCACTCAAGAGGCAGTGGGTTGGTTTATGCTGTGTAGATAGTGTGTCTGGATGTTTAGACTGGTTGGTTGAGTTTATATTGTCGATAGGTACTAGTTGCTGGTTATTCGCTAAAGAATGGCCTTGATTTGTGACAGGGTCTGAGCTTAATTTTGTTCGCTGTAGGCTGTCTGTTTCTATTGTCTTGTTGGTGTATTGTTTTGAGCTGAGCTGAGCTGAGCTGGGCTTTTTTTTTTTTTCTAACTTGGCTGTTGCCAGGGCAACGGGAAGAGAATATTTAGTAGTGCCAAATACTGAGAAGTGAGAAGTACTTGAGAAATGTATAAAAGGGGTCTAAATGATTCATTCTTGCTTATTTAATGTTTATATAACTATTCATATACTACCAAACTACCATAACCGCTAGCAACACCACCAACAGAATGTATTCAACAATGTACTTTAACTGCGGCTCTGCCGGTATTGACGATGAGGATTTAGAGGATTTAGACATTTTCGAAGATGCTCTTGAGTATCAATCAAAAAATAGTCAAGAAGATGATTCAACTCATATAAAGAATAATGATTTAGATTCTGATAAATTCAAGGATTATGTGGATGCCATGGAATACCATGATAGCAAAAAGTGATCATGGCTATCTATCTATCTATCACTAATAACCAAATTATGAATTAAATCAAACACTACTTTAAACGCTCTTCAACCAGTTCAATCCGAATCTGAATCAACATTCCTTGGTCTGTTTGAGTAAGAGTCATCTTCATCTTCTTCATCTTCTTGACCCATAATATCATCTCTATCACTGCTATAATCATGATTATTACCATAAACTTGATTATCTCTTGCAATATTGTTTGATATATCTAATTTAACCATATTCATCTCATTCCTGATTAATTTCTCAGAATATTGACAATTCACCTTCTTGGCTGATTGGAAATCTTGTTCACTCTTGTTTAATAATGATTCCATTTGATCGACTGATAATTTATTTATAGTTGTGTTGACAAGATCATCAACATGATCTTGTTGAACAATCAATAATTGATAACAAACACCTCTTAAAAAATAATATAAACCTTCATCAATGAATGGTAATTGATATAATTGATTTGTTAATCTTTCAATGGCAAAGTTATATCTCTTTAATGAAATTAATTCTAAAATTAATTCTAAATTAAATATTGATGATGATGTTTTAGTTCCCATTCTATATGGTAATGATGTTTGATTTGGTCTTAATGAAAAAGAGTTAAAATTAGGATTTGTTGGAAAATAATTAACTAACCAGTTCAAGAATGTCAATCTTTTATCATTGCTATTGTTATTGTTGTTATGATCATCATCACTATTATCATCACTATCATTATCATCAACATCATTGTTTTGAAAATTATGAGATAAAATTTCTAATCCTAATGGCCAAATCATTCTAATATCAACTATAGAAACTCTTATTAAATTATTGAATATCTTGTATGATAATTTCCAATTTTGCTTCAATATATTGATGTGTAATAAGTCATTTAATAATATAACATGTCTCTTTAAAAAGGAAATATTCTTCAAACTTGTTGTTGATGTTAATTTCTCATTAAATTTTCTTGAATTCACTTTTCTTTGATCATTAACTATCTGATCAACTTCATTAATATCATCATCATGTTCATTAATAATATTTGGTAATATTTCTAACCCCTTTGATAATATTATGAATTCATTTTTAACTTGTTTAACCTTCAATGCTTCCAATACTTGTTTCCTTTGTTTTTCCTTTGAAATCTTTTTACCAGAACTCGTCTCATTATTATCATTATCATCATTATCATCGTCATTGTCACTGTCAATATCATCATCATCATCATTATCATCTGAATGGTCTGAACCATCAGAAGATGCAGATCCTTGGGTCTCCTCATTATTTCGCTGTTGATTTCCCGTTACTTTGAGCTTTCTTCTTTTGTTGTTATTGGTATTATCATTAGCGTCATTATCATTTCCTGACTTCCTACTCTTCCTGCTCCTGCTGTTGTTGGTGTTGTTGTCGTTATCATCACTAGATCCACTTTCATCGTCTTCATTTTCTTCTTCTTCTCCTTCCTGATCATAATCATCCTCTTGTTGGCTTTCCTTGGTATTTTGAAGCATAATCAAATTCTTCTCCATCCCTTTATTGATGGTATCTTCTTGTATCCAAACCTCATAAGTCTCTTCTGGGATCAAGTTTCTCTTTGCCTTCAAAGCATCACTGTCTTGTTGGATCAACGCATCTGGTAGAGATTTCTGAGCAGCGATATGGCTCTTGATGAGCGTCTGCAATCTTGTTCTCCTGATGTACTTGTCTCTCTTCTGACTGTAGCATCGGTCAAACATGTCAGCCAGCTATTTAATTTGGTGAGTTGACTACTATTTGATTTGTTAATTTGTCTGCTTTTAATTTCTAAAGAGATGTGCCACTATTTTTTTCCTATACAAAATTTGATTAAAGATTGAAGATATTATAACTAGAAGACCAGAATAAGGCCCTGTTGACGCTACAATCTGGCTGTTTGAAAGCAGGAAACAAAATTAGCAGTATCAATATTGATACAACTAAATATACAAACACTCAATCAATTTAAAACTCCAGCCACTCAGCAGCCAAAAACAGCACCAAAGAAACGACCAAAGAAAAGACCGAAGAAATTAAAAAAAAAAAAAGCTCCGCCAAAAAAAAAAAAAAAAAATTAAAATCAAAAAAGGCCAAAAGCAATCTCCACAGGCACCATCCAAACGCCAAAGAGTCAACGCCAAACATCAACAAGTCCAACAACACACGGGGACAACCCAACAGAAGCACCAAGACATACCCACCATGGACCGCCACGACACTCTTGTGAGGAAGAGGAAGTCCAGAATCATCCCGCCAGAGCTGCGAAAGAAGGTGGCACAGGCCTGCGACTGTTGCAAGCTCAGGAAGCAGAAGTGCAATGGCGAAAGACCCTGCTCGCTGTGTATCCACAAGAGCCTCGTCTGTTCATACACTGGCATCGACAAGAGGGTGCTCAAGCCCAGCAAGAAGGAGCTCGAAGAAAGACGGGCTGCTGCTGCTGCTGCTGCTGCTGCCAAAGGCGAGGTACCGCCAACAACAACGACAACAACATCAACAACATCGATATCAACAACGAGGACAAGAACATCTCCAGAAGACAACATCACCCCTTCTGCAAATAATGTTAATAATAATATCAACAACAGTATCAACAACATCAACAACATCAACAACAGCTCAAAAAACAACAACGTTATCAGCATCACCAGGATACCATCTTCACTCCAGCCTCTCTTGAGCTTTCCCATCCAACCAGCAACAACACACTCATCAGACTCAGAGGAAGTCGATAAAGAAATCTTACCTGCCAACACCGTTAATGAATCAAGTGCTCGTGTCCTCTATGACTCTCATGGTAACCCAAGATATGTTGGTGAAAGCTCTGCCTTATCATTTCTGCTTCAATGCCGAAGAATCTTCCAAAGATCGATAGGTACAAACAGATTCAGTGAAGACCCACTAACATTTAACATGGTGGATGCTTCAGGTGTCAGAAATACAAGATATCCAATCCAACTACCAGATGCTCCAATCTTACATCATTTAATATTTCTTTACTTTAGAAATATCAATGATATCATCTATATCATGAATGAGGAAGAATTCAAAAAAAGAATATTATCAAGACTTTATATGACTACTCATTATTTACCAGTCCAAGATATGTGCATATTATACCTCATGTTATCAATTGGTTCCATTTATGCCAAGGTTCAAATTCAAAGAAATATCTATCCATTTGATGTTACTCAATTTGTTGAACCAGAAGTATATTTTGAATCTGCCTTACATCTATTAAACCATACATTGGATGATGCTAATATATGGCTAGTGGAAGCTTATCTATTAACTCATTTCTATTATCAATCAATGGGTCAAAGAAACACTGCTTGGATTAATTTAGGTACTGCAATAAGATATTCACAATCTTTAGGTTTGAATAGAAAATACGTTAATGAATCTTTTAAAGACTCAGAGCATCAATTACATCGAAGAAAATTATTTAGAAGTCTTTATATTATGGATAGAATCTTTTCAATTCATTTAGGAAGATCATTAACAATCAGAGAATCTGAATGGGATGATCGAGAATTTCTTGAAGAAAGTAATCTTGAAAATGACTCATTACAAAGAGAATTATTAAAGATTACTCAATTAAATGGGAAAATCGTTAAACAAATTTATTCTAATCCATCTTTAAATTGGAGAACAACTATAAAATTAGCTATTGAATTGAAAAAAATCACATTAACATCTTCAATTGCAGAAAGTTTGAGGGAAACTACTATTGACATCAATAAAGATCCAGTATTATTGGTTATTTATTTAAATTATTTGAATGGAATCACTTTATTATCAAGACCATTTTTCCATTTTGAAGTTTCTAGAAAATTAGGAATTATTGGTTATATTCCTAGAAATGGAAGAGATGTTAATAACTTTTACCAAAGTTGTGTTAAATCTTCAATTTTATCAATCAAATTAATAGAATATTTTTTTCAAAATAATATCCAACCTTTGAAACCTTATTTAATGGTTGCTTCCATGTTTCATTCTGGTTTGGTTATTGGTTTGATATTATTATTACAATCAAAGAATATCGAAGATGATGTATTCAAAGCTGATAAGGCAAGAAAGGATGGACATGAATATGAAAATTCTAAAATTGTTATAATGAGTGTTATGAATTCTGCTATATCAATGTTATTATGGTATGGAGAAGTTGATTTCCCTGCAAAGAGATATGGTGAAATACTATTATATATGAGAGACTCTACAGTTAATAATGCTAATCATAATTTTGGTCAACCTGCTACAAATCATACACATGATACTGCAAATATTGTGTTGGGAACAGTTACTCCAAATACTGCTTCTTCAACAAATTTCTCAACAAATGACCCAATAAACTCTAAAGCTGCACATATGAACAATAACATCAATGATCCATCAATCGTATCTGATACCAACACCACCAACAACAGCAATCCAACATTGACATTTGGTAATAATAAGTATGATAACTCAAGTTCATCAAGTGCCTCGACTCCTAATAATTCGGCTTTTGTCAAACTGGAAGATTGGCTCTTCCCTAAGGTGGAGATGATGTATGAAAATTATCATGCTCAAGAACAAGCTTCTCAGCTTCATAACAATACAAATAACCACCAAGCACAACAAGCACAACAATTCTCAAATGTCGATCAAACACAAGCTCAACCTCAAGCTCAACCTCAACTTCAACCATTTGCAAACCAAGTACCTCAACAACAAAACTACCCAATACAGAATCCTGGATTGTCCAATAACCAAAATCAATTCAACTACATGAGAGATTTGAAGAATTTCAATGAAAATGTTGAAAGGGGGACATCAGACTCTGGTGATTCTTTTAATCAAGATCATATTTTATCTTCAAATCAGCCAACATTTCTACAAGAATTATCCAGTCTGGATAACAATTATGGAAGCAAATTCCTGGATGATTTCTTATTTAACGTTTTGGATGATACAAACGTACACACCTCCAACACTACCAGCATCAATGCAGATGCAACTACTGGTTCAGTACCAACGACGCATCATCATTAACACCATACATTTTATTATGAACAATATTACTTTTTTAGGCTTCAGGACTCTTTATAGACTCGAAGGACCACTATGCTCAACCCTTCCCAATAGATATATATTATGATATTACGACTCTGTTATTCTTTTTAAGATTTCGTGATGTTATGCGTAGATCTATATCGGTATTGCATCTCGGGTTGTCCTTTTAGACTTTCTGGTGTCTGGCTGTTTTGATCTCCTCAAAAAAGCAAAATGAGGGAGAAGCATATAATTTTGCCACACAACAACGACAACAACGCTTACTAAAGAACAATTTTTTCTCTATAAAGCAAGTGAAGATCATGGAAAACGAAACGATACCTGTCAGATCGTCAAAGAAGTCGCCCTCTGTTGACGTACTGAAGGTTTTACCTTTTGCAGATGCTCCCAATATTGGTAAGTTGGAATATCTATGATAAAACTATTGAAGATCATATACTAACCAAAATGGTTATAAACAGTTCGTGCTCATCAGAAGGATTCATATTTTGAGACTATATTGAGAGGTCAATTACAAGATACAATTCAAATATTCACAGGACAAAGGTTTATTCATACACATCCTGAAGAATTGACGGTCTTAGCAAAGGCATTATATTTAACATTGACGACATTATTGGGATCAAGAACCTTAGGAGAAGAGTATACTGATTTGATATACGTTACTAAGAATGGTAAAAGACTGCCCAAATTGATTAGAAGGTTAGGTTTTGTTCTTTCATATGCCTTATTACCATATCTAACTACAAAATTGATTAGAAAATATCTTAAGAGAGATGATAATGAAGATGAAGATGATTCAAATAATCAAAGAGGAATCATATCATTTCTTCGAAAATTATCATATACTGATATATTAGATTCTATATTAAACATTCATTTATCAATTTTCTATTTAACAGGTTCATATTATCAATTATCAAAAAGATTTTTTGGATTACGTTATGCCTTTGGTCATAAGATTGATCCAAATTCACAAGTATCAAATGGTGGTTATGAATTGTTAGGTGGTTTGATTGTGGCGCAATTTGTCTTTAAATCAATAAGTAAATTGAATCAATATTTAATGAATAATTTGAAGACTAAACAAGATTTGGATTCAAATTCTGATGAAAATGATAATAAGATTTTTGGTGTTCCAGATCCTTTATCACAATCAACAACATTGACATCAAAATCAGAAAAGAAGGAAAAACAAATGATATCAAAGGATATTGAACTTTGCAATCCAAAGAATTTGAAGTATATTCCGGAATCATCAAGAAAATGCACACTTTGTCTTTCATATATGACAAATCCAAGTTGTGCACCTTGTGGTCATATATTTTGTTGGGCATGTATATCTGATTGGTGTCGTGAACATCCAGAATGTCCATTATGTCGTCAATCTGTTGTTGAACAAACATTGTTACCATTGCGTTAAGATAAAGTATAGATGGGTTAAGTGGTTTATGTATTTAGTTGAAGTGTTATAATTATGATCTAAAATTTTAATGACTTATTTCCCACCCATTTGGAATAGGATTTGTTTCTTCTTTTTACCTTTACCCTTTGTAGGTAATAAAGGTAATGCTCCATCTAATGAATTCAAATTGTTTAAGCCAGTAGTTGATGATGAAGCAGATGAAGGATTTGAATCCCAAGCACCATTACCTGGAGTTAATGGATTAACTCTCGGTATTATAACTTTTTTAACAATTTTTGGTAATGATGGGAATTCTTCTTCATTTAAGGCAGCAGAAGATGATTTTGATTTTGATGGATATGAAGGTGTTGATGATGATTTTATTGGAGCAGATTTTGTGGATAAATAATTTGGCATTATATTTGATGGTTGTCTGTTAATTTTATAAGATGTATTGAATTTATTATTTGATGAAGATATGATTGTTTGATATTTGACAGTTTTATTTACAGGTGTCATTGGAATAGATTTATGAGCACTGCTTAGAGCTGGAAAATCTTCTTCTATTCTAGCCTTCCCATTTTTATTAACTTTTGATTTTGATGATGATGATGATGATGATGATGAAGATGATGAAGACCAGTTTCCTGGTAATAATACAGCAGATGAACCTGGTAACGCTGGGAAATCATGATCTTGTTTGATCACTCGTTCTTGTCTTTTAACGATTTGAGTGAGTTCACTAACTTGAGATTTATTTCTTGTTGCTGATGATGAAGATAAGATTTCTGATAATTCTAATAATAATAAATGAACTTCATCTTCGGTATTTGCTTTGAATAACTTTTTATAAGATGAAACAACTTCATTAGCAGACATTATTCCACCTTTAAAATCGCTATTAATTTGTAAGAATTGATCATAATCAGAAGCTGAATAGTTTAAATAATGTCTTGCTCTTTCTTCTAATCTCATTTTCTTTGTTGCTATTGTGTCTGCTTCTGTTGTTGTTGTTGCTGTGGATGATGAAGTTGAAGTTGATGAAGATGATGAAGGAACTGGGAAAGTTGATAACTGTGAACGATAATTCCTGCTTGAACCATTATTGTTGTTATTATTATTATGTTTATTTTTATAATTAGCACCAAGAACAATGTTATTACCATAAATTTGAGAATGTTCCTTTGCCATATGAGTTTGTAATTCAAATTCATCAGCAAAGACCACGAATTTTTGTTCTAAACATGAAGGAATATGACAAACAAAATGATCAGCATTGAAATGATCCTCTAAAGAATCATAATTTCTAAAATATTGAGGTTCAGAAGGATTTATTTGATTACAAACATGACATTTTTCATGACTTTCTCTAAAATGAATATTCAATTCATCATCAGAATAAAATCTTTTACCTTTACAAAATGGACATAATGGATGACCCTTGAAACCTTTTTCATCACCGGATATTTGATGTCTTTGTAATTGATTATGAGTGTATAGTTTCAATTCTGAAATGAATGCCTTTTTATTTGAAGAACAAATGGTACAAAAGAATCTTTCATGCTTTTCCTTGACATGATCTTTCAATTCTTTCAAATTCAATTCTCTTTGTGAACAAATTGTGCATCTGAATTCTAATAATGATAGAGTAGCCTTTGCAGATTCCTCTGTAGTGAAATGTATACCATATTTGTCATCATTTGAATAAATATTTGTGATTGATTTGTAGTCATCATGGACTTTATCTGATATTATAATCTCATCATGTTCAGTTCTGCAAACTAAGCACTGCTTCTTTTCGTAAAGGGCTCTCTGTCTAAATGTGCATCTGTGGCAGGTTGTGTGGTTGCAAGGACTGATGGCTGTGAACTCCATCTTGTTGGCACAGATGATACATTGATCTGCTTCATCAACCTCATCGTCGTCGTCGTCGTCGTCGTTGTTGGCAAATGTTCTTTTCCAGGAACCATTTTGCTGCTCTTTTGGCTGCTGTTTTGGCTTGCTGAACTGCCTTCTCTGTCTGTTCTTCTCAGCTGGTCTGCCACTCATTGCCTCTTATAGTATCTAGCACTTTCTGATAATTTGGAGTAATTTGGAGTAATTTGGATGTAAAAATGTTTTCGACGAGATGTCTTTTTTGAAGAAATTTTTCGTTTTGAGATCAACTGGGATTAATTGGATTTACTACTGAAAAGTTTTGAGAATTACAAGAATATTTACAAGATTCACAGCAAGAAATGAATGTCAGTGCGACTGTGAATGTGCTGAGGCTGTTATGGAATCCTGAGCTGTGTCTGCCCCATTTGACAGTGTCCTCCTTTGACAAATTACCCATTCCTTTCAGCAGCGAAATCAGGGCTGTTGTTGTTGACAAGGACAACTGCTTTGCCAAAGCTCACGACGATAAGGTATGGCCTGAATACAGAGATACCTGGGATAAGTTGAGACTACAGTATCCAGGTGCTCGTTTGTTGATTGTGAGCAACTCGGCTGGAACAAATGACGACAGGGACCATCAACAGGCAAAGTTGCTCGAAGAACGTACTGGAGTCACAGTACTGAGACATAATACAAAGAAGCCAGGCTGCCATGCTGAGATCATGGACTACTTCTACAAACACAAGGTCGTCGATGGTCCTGGAAACGTTGCCATTGTGGGCGATCGTCTCTTTACAGACATCTTGATGGCCAACATGATGGGTTCATATGGTGTTTGGGTTCGCGATGGGGTTGTTAGATCTGAGAGCTTGATTTGTAAGATTGAAAGAAGTGTTCATCATAGATTGGTGAACGATTACAAACTGAATGCTCCAATTGTCAAGTCGAAATGATCTGAGCATCCATCATCCTATTTCCCTTTTTTTCTCAGAAATCTTGATGTTTGGTGGTTTTGACTTCTCATCTTCTCATTTTACATTTACACAAAAGTGCTTAAATCAGAATACCACAATTATGTTCTCAAAATCCCAAATTACTGAGAATGTTTATGTTCTTCTCATATAAGAACAATCCATTCCTAACTTCCACTTTGACTTGTCACCTCAAATCAAATCAATCCAAATCATACTAAACAATGGCCACCATTAATGCTGAAAACACTACACAATTCTCAGTTGTTGATTCCAAAAAATTACTCAATAGACCAATTCAAATAGCTCCAAATGTTTTGGTTCATTCAATTGATGCCATTTATTCTCCAAGTTTACTCAATTTCTTGAATAATGCCTATTTAATAACTTTGGTTCTGGAATATATTCTTTCATTTGCACAATCTCCATTTCAAGATATTCCAAATAGACCTCAAATGTGTATTATAAACAGTTTAGGTTCATTGGTGGTGTTTTTCCTTTCGGTATCCATTTTACCAATGTCAAATACATTCTTACCATCAAGAGCTTCATTAATTGCAAATATGTGTTCCATATTGGTTCAACTTGTTGCATTTGCATTGAATTTAACAACTTTAATAATGGTTTGGACTTCAAAGGAACGATTTATATCTTATTTACAAGTGGCTGATTCTCCAGTAACTACTGATTTAACTTTAAGTATTCAAATATCATCAACATTAGCATTCGTATTTGCCACTTTTGCACTTATTATAACAATAACAAATACTTATGTTTGTGGAATGGCTTATTATAGATTGGTTAATAGAATTGATAGAAAGGCTGTGGCAAATTCACCAGATTATGAATTTGGTTGTCCATCAAAGGAAAATTCATCAAATCAAGATATAGAAATGAAAAAATTACCTGCTGCTTATTTACTTGATTCAACAAGAACTCCAAAGGATGTCTTGGCTGCTCTTCCAAGTAAATTTATGTGATCTTTAATTTGTGAAAAACGGTTTTCATTGTTATATTACTGAAGGAAAGATCATGATACTTCACAAGATAAGGTTAAAATCATTTACATTTATTTTACCAATAACAGTATGATATACTCAAACCATAATATAAACTTATTTACCTCATTATATAATCATTGAGTATACAAACAATACCAACGTTTTTTTGTTGTAGGTTTACCAACCCAGTCAATCAACCTCTTTAAAATCAGTTAGTCCTGATCACATAATCACATCATATCATATCATATCCCATTCCCCTATCTTTAAAGTTCCCTTATTAAAGCATGGCATGCCGTTATTACTTATTCCCCAACTTCCTTCTTTTAACCAAAATCATCGAACTTCATTCTTACCCAAAACATTAATTCTTCTTTTCAACTCTGTGACTTGATCTTCTAAATTATTAATCCTTTCAACTAATGCAGATGTATTTTCGTTTGAATTATCAGTCTTTGAATCATTCACTTCTTCTGAATTCTTATCACTATTCGTACTAGAAGCAGTTGGAGGTGGTTGTGTCATATCTGCGATTTGATTCTCCAGAATTGTCATTTTAGCTCTAATTTTGCTGTTAAGGAAGACTTGATACTCTGTTTGATGATCAATGACTTCCTTGGATAATTTGAACAATGTCCAATCAGGTGGTAAGATACTATTTTCATTTATCGTCACTGTATCTTCTATGATATCGTTGAATGATGTATCAATTAATCCAACCGGATTTGATATTCCAGTTATATTCGAATGTGTAGTAGCTGTAGGTTGTGATGCTTGATTTAGTGTATGATTATGTGTATGCTGTGGATTAATGTTGTTGTTGTTGTTAATGTTGGTATTGTTGGCATCCATTGCCAAAGGTGGAGCAGTAGGATTAGCAACATTGGCTCTTGCCCCTGGTGTTGCTTGTGAAGTTCTTTGTGGTACTGGTCCAAGTACTGGAGCTCGACATGTTGGACATGCTTGTGATCTTTCAAACCAACCTTTAAGGCATCCCATATGAATTATATGACCACAGTTTAATTTTTTAGGGAATAATCTTTCACCCTTTTTAACACCTTCTAGAGTCATATCTTCTCTGCAAATAATACATAAATTATTATCTTCATTTAAATCATTTTCACCTGCATCCTCCAATTTTGAATCCAATTCTCTTGCTGCCTTTCTATATCTTCTTAATTCCAAAGCTAATTTAACAAGATGGATACCATTGAATAATGCATCCTTGAACAGGAATAATGGGAATCTGAAAGGTCCAATGAATGTAAAGAATAAAAAGCAATGAATTACCAGAATGAATGATGCATGTGTGATTTCCAAACACTTCAAATAGATACTCTTTGATTCCATAACATCTTCATCTGGATGATTGTTTAAATACATCAATTCCCAAGTATTTAAGAATATCTTCCCCATTAATAACACCAGTTGTAAGAATTGAATAGCAAATTCAAATCCAAATAAGAAATAAACATCTGGATTATTACCAAATGAATATTCAATACATGAATATACTAAATTGAAATCAAAGTATAACATTAATAATAAAGTGAATGTGATTCGTGTCTTGAAGACATCTCTGGCATTTGTAGCATTTTGAAAGATATATTCATATCTGTCCTTCAGTATCCAATGGAAAACCTTCATGAATAGTTGAAACAATGTTAATATTCCAGGAATCAGTAAGAAATCAGTACCAAACATGGATAATGTAAAAATGCTATTCAATATGGTAAATTTTGAATATTCGTAAATGTGTTCAATCTCAATCAATCTCAATTCGCCAAACATCATTCTCTGTAACAATTTACCAACTATTATAAACCATACAAGCAAGCAATTGGCCAATATAATCGTAGTGAATCCTTCACTCAAAGAGACTCCAGCAGCAAAGAATGTTGGAGCTGTCTCCAGCACAGGAACGACAACGGCCAACGCTGCGACATTGCTGAAAACGCAGTATGCAATGAACTGGGTAGTCTGTGATACCTGGGCCATTTCCTTTCAAAAGCAGTTTGAATTTGGCAGCGGTTGTTTTGTAGTTTGGAGTACTTCTTTGCTTTCTATCAGGTGTTCTTTTCTAAATTCTGTGGTGGTTTTTTTTTTTTTTAATTTCCTGGTGGGATTTTTGGGATTTTTGGCCTTCAAAATTTGTTAGAGGATTCTGAAAGATTCAAACAGGTTTTATGATAAATATTTGGTGCAGTCATGAGTGGTGTTGGTCTCAAGCTGATCTCTCTGTTCTTCAGACAGGCATCTAGGCCCATAGCTGTATGTTTGGCATTCTTTTCAAGCAGTCTTTTCACGATTTGCTTGACGGACTTTTTGCCTTCAAAGACGGATTTTAATACTAACAAGACTCTTATTACTTAGAATCTGATCAAAATAGAGGCAAAGAAACATAATAGCTTCAAGAAGTTCTGTATGGGAGTGGCACAACAAGTTCACAAGTCAGATGTCAAGCTACGGATGCATTTACTTGGAGAACAGGGAGTCAAAGTCCGTCCTTTGAATGACGCAAAGGCTGTTGAAACAGGTGCAACATTCATCTCTGAAGTGTTTGTATTGTAAGTAGTTACTTCTTTTATCAAGTCATGTTCCCTTTTTATCACAATAAGTCAGAAAAACTAACAGCATTTGACCCTTTGAAGTTCTGTTGCAAGTGGATTCATCCTGTTGGAATCATATAGACAAAGAAGAAAAGAACTGAATAGAAGAGAAGCAGTTGCAGATGATATCAAGACATTACAATATGAAATACAATACCTAAAACAAAAGATGAGAGATTATAATGTCAAATTAGATGATTATGAACCACCAAAAGATATGAGACCAATAATCTTGAAATTGGATCAAAATGGTAATGATATAGATTTTGTCAGCTTGAAAGTTGATGAATTAAAGGCTAAAGTAAATGATTTGGATCAAAGATCTACACTGGCGGTGAGTTCTAGTTATGATTCTATAAAGGAAAAGCTACAAAGTTTTGTACCATGGAAGAGTACAACTCCAGAATCAGAACCAGAATTGAATTCAAAATCAAAATCACCGGTCACCCCAGACTCAAAGCCTTCAACCAATTGATTGGACCAGTTTTTCTTTCCAGCTGATCACCATCAATCTTTAATGACAATAAGCTCTATATAGACTATAATAGAGGAAACCATATATAGAGATGATCCAATTTGCACATAGATATGAAATGTTACCTTTGAACTATTATGAAATGTTACCTCTGAGTCTGAGAACTAGTAGTACTGATTGGTTGCCATGGCAACGCCGAAAACCAAAAAAACGCGAAAAAAAAATCAAAACAAACAGGAAATCCTCCAGATTTCAGATTTCAAAACAAGCGCAAGATTTGTACAAATTGAGGTAACGATATATTGGTATTCATTTAGTAAAACGAGCCCACATTCTATTATACACTTCAATAGATCAAATCTTCAAACCTTCCCTATCCACCTCTTTCTCTCCTCTTCTCTAAGATATTGTAAAGACACTAAAAAAATAACAAAAACCCACCAGATTTAAATAAAAAAGTAAAGGGACACCAACAGACATCTAGCCCATCTTGCTTCAGAATTCAACCTCAACACCATCAATCAATCAATAAGTAAAAATACAATAAGTACGAACAAAAGTAGTTGATGTTAATAATAGTAATAGAAAACACCTTTTCCATAAAGCAACAACATAAAAAAATAAGGGACAGAGGAAATCTGGGAAGTAAGAATATCAACAATTATATTTATTGTACAGCAGCAAAGTTTTATAACATTAGTTATTGAGAAGAGGTAACTTATTTACCTTTCTTCTTTTCAACCTTCAATAATAAAGCCTATTTGTATGATGTTGTTGTTAGTATTCTGATTAGAAATAAAAGGGAGTGGCGGGAAAAGTTTACTTACCTTGTTGATATGTGGTAAGACACCACCGTAAGCAATGGTAGCCTTGATCAAAGTATCCAATTCTTCATCACCTCTGATGGCCAATTGTAAGTGTCTTGGAGTGATTCTCTTTAACTTCAAGTCCTTCGCAGCATTACCAGCCAATTCTAAGACTTCAGCAGTTAAATATTCCAAAACAGCAGTTAAATAAATGGCAGCTTTGGCACCAACTCTGACTCTATTTTGAGCGTTTCTCTTAAGGAATCTTTTAACTCTACCAACTGGGAATTGTAACCCAGCTCTTGCTGAGTGAGATTGGGATCTGATTCCACCATCTTTGGCACCAGATTTACCTTTACCACCGTGAACTTTACCTGACATTTTGTGTTTGTTTTGATTTGTTTGTTTATGTTTTTCAAAAAAAAAAAACACAAGAAAGCACAAATTGAATTTTCACCTTTAAAAAAGAAAAAAAAAAACTCACAGACAAAAAAAAAAAAAAAAAAAAAAAAAAAAAA